>VYZX01021582.1:37289-49010 GCA_013401335.1 Brachypteracias leptosomus | reverse complement strand
ACAAAAAAAAAAAAAACAAACCAACGGCCTAAACAAAAAAAGCTACTTTTAAAGGTAACTGACAATTAAGGTAATGACTATGTAAGATATAGTTTCAGAATAATGTTTTGAATGTAGTTGTTTTTTTTTAAAAAAAGCAGCACTTCTAAAACCCATACTCAATTCAGTGTTGTTTGTTTTACTTTTTTATTATTTAAATACACCATACTAGAGCAAATGTCTCTGAAAATATCACAAATAAAAGATTTTTCTTCATTCAGCAAATTAGAAGTAGGTGAAAATTTCTACACAGTAGCTGCTATGAGCCTTTTCTTCTTTTTTTTTTTTTTCCTCCTCTTTTTTAAGCCATGGGAAGTAGCAACATTAGGACAAAAACACTTACATGCATACATACATTGTATTTTACAGAGATACAATAAAAGTGTTTGTGATAGAATATCACAAAAGCCACATCTTTATCTCATGTTCGGTTTGATTGAAACACATTTCCTTACAACACTTAAATATACAAAGAGCAAATAGAATGTTGTTAAGGTAAAACAGGGTACAAACTGGCCAGTGCCCTGCTAATTGTTAATGAAGATAGAAAGCAGATTTCAATGCTTCTTTTAATTAGCTTCATTAGTCATCTTCCCCCCACCCCCACCCCACCCCCCAAGATGTCCTCCGGTGGATCTTTTTTCATTTTCTCTACAGTCTCCCATTAGCCCAGGTTCATGGAGTCCTTAATGTTCATATTCAGTCATTTTAATACACCAATAAATGTGGGAAGGGCAATCAAGAATAAAGAAGGTGCAATGGTATGGAGCTGGCATTGATGCTAGCTACAAAGGTGACTTGTCTACTTGGAGACATGGGATCCATCTGTGATGAACAAAATTTGAGATGAAGGCACGCATTCTGCATTACTCTGACCTTTTAGCAGACCTGTAAGAAATAAAAATGGGTATCTTAGCTAGAATACTAAATTGAAGATAGGAAACTACAACATGACTGCTTTTGTCTTTTCGTTATTCACTAATCTCTTTTTTATTAGATTACTTTCCAGCTGTGACTTGATTAAGGCTTTCTACACTCTCCATTCATACTGCTAACGTTTCAACTTCAAATAACAAATAGCAAACATTTTCTGCAGTTTCACTACTAAAAAGAGCAGACAGGATGGGGGGAGAAGACACAACAACAATAAAGTACTTTCTGGTAACAAATCGTACAGTGAATCAGGTTTTTTTTCTGGGCCCCTTTTAAAAGGGAAGAAACATTACGCCATGCCTTTGAAGAAGCTGGCAACACGATCTTATAATTGGAAGAAATAGTGTGTAACACAAGTAAGAAGTACAGCCAATATCCTCCCAAGGCAACTTTGGTTAATATGCTGCATTGTACAAGAGCTAAATATAGATATTTCAGGATTTCTCCCCCCCTCCCACCACTTAAAATTCCTCATCTGGTGTGTGTTAGTTAATGTTACATAAACATTTTAATATATGAAGTCAAACATGTGCTTTCACACTGGTGTTAATGAATTGTGATAATTAAAAGTGTCTAACTCAATAAAAATCTAAACTTCCATGGATAAAATAGAAATGATCATCCATAGTCTTCAAATACAATCTGTTTGCAATTACCAAAATGAAATAATATATATTAGATTTTTATGGTTTTTAAATGACATTTTGCGCTTCCCAGGAAGTTCTTTTTTCACCCTTTCTCTAAGTTACTAAAAGCCTGAGGTCTATTAGTAACTGCAACCCCCCACTTTCAAGCTAATTAAAGTAGTAGAGGCTTGGAGGTTTAATTCCCCAGAGCTGAAGCTCAGTATGAGAAAGGTAATTTGTCTGTCCAGAACAAAGATTAGGGAGCAGCCAGCAAGCATATTTAATAAATGAGCATCAAATTTCTTCTACTATGGACACAGACAACACCAATTATGTAACTACAAGGGAATTGTTGAGTGATATGTAAACTAGAAGATTTTTAAGATCTTCTCTGAGAGACGTAACCTAACTCATACTTTATTTAAAAGTATAAAGCTGAAGACAAGCATCTGCTACGAACATTGCCAACCAGCAGAAAATTTACACTTTTCGTAGGTAGTAATACTGTTGCAAACACAAAATACTACAGGATTACTACCACTACCAAAAAAGCGTAGAGAATTATTCACAATACAGCCCCTTCAAATGAAACAGGACCCAGGACATCACCAACTAAGAGTTTGCACTCTTCAGACAAGCAGTACCAAGTTTAGAGAAAACAGGGTTTTTTTCCAAACTACATAGCAAGTGATGGGAAGTTATCATTTACATGTGCAAATTGCCTCGGGGAGGCAAAGGCAGGAATAGTCAACATGACTGCATCTGCCTCCTTAAAAAGAAAGGCAAGTTTTTACACAAAGTCAGGTCATGAAACCCTTTCTGCCTGCACCAATCACCAGTAAGTACTAACCTGTAAACTATACTAAGACAATAGTGAGTTCATAACTGTCACCTTCACCTATGCAACAAAGCTGTGTTTTAATGCTGGGGATATGTCTCAGTCTTCTCAGTTTAATAAAAACCCTGTGAATATTCTACTATGTCTGTAATCTCCAGTGGCAGAATAACTTGGAGATTGATCTTTAATGTTTAGTAAAAAGTATCTGTTGCAGCCAACTCTGTCATAGTGGCAGAACATTTTTAAATTAGCAGTCCTAGAACATACAGCTTTCTGGAAAACATCTCTGATGTAAACCTCTTCAAGACTGTGAAAAAGCCAACACATAAAACACAGCTCTTGTGGCACCTGCCCCTGTAGCTTCCCAGACTTCAGAAACTCAACCAATCTATGAATTATCAACTTGTCTCCTCAACTATATTTCAGTTTTGGGGGCTCACATGCTTTGCAATTACCCTTTGAAAACGGGTAGGAGAACCTACACCATTTCATAGAGAGATTATATTATAAAGAAAAAAAAAAAAAAAAAAAGAAACTATAATCTCTCCTCTAATCTTCTCCCTAATACCTCTTCATCTGCCTCATCATTGACTGTAGCAATGCAGTTAATAGTCAGTGACAGGAACTAATAAAACCCCCCTCTCACTATTTTCTCTGCATTTAGCTTCTATCAGGTGTCTACAGTTGTAAGCTCTGCAAGCCCACTCCAATTTTACTTCTCTTTTCCATGTTCTATGTTCCTCGCCATGTCTACTGCTTTTATTGCAACTAAATCATTTTTATGTTTTGCTAAGGCATAGTAAGAAACTTGTAAAACTAAATGACAATTTAGACACCTATTTGAAGTTACATTAAACTTTACATTCGTAGAAGACAAGTGGATAAACCACTCTCTCAGAATGGTAAACCTTTTACTGCGGTGTATAAAGATGAATGGTTTTACCTATATTCTGAAATGGGATACCTACAAATATTCATTTAACAGATTCACTGCTAGCTAGTCTATATTACAGATTTGTTTCATTAAAATTCACAACAGTATAAATCTATGAATCTTTAACTGTATTTGTACTTCCTTGAGAAGAGGCTGCACATTCTCCTCCAATCTTAATTATCTTTGTTCTGCCCAACTATATAGGACTTCTGTACTCAACTCCCTCATCACCTCAATTGACAAATTAAGTAAATAAAAAGGTCCATGTTTTATTTTGATGTAATTACATTCACTGTATAAGACTTGAAAGAATACTTAAAATTAATCAGTAAATTTATGCACAAAAAAAAAAGCAAACAGATACTGAAAAGTAGCAACACAACAACTCAAAAAAATAATGGAAATTAAAAACCAGTTTGTGTTTTCTTGGATGTATTTCTCTGCTAACTAAAAGTGCCAAAAATGTTCTGTACATTACAGAATAGACCAGACTAGCATTTGTCCCGTTTTTTTTTTAATCTTCAAAATTTCTATTTGCAGATAAATGTTATTTTTTGTGATCCTTACAGACATTAATGAAGTTCCTATTGTAAATCTATGAAGAATTACCAACTGAAGTGTGCACTTTTTGTTTCATTGCAATAACTCAGTGCTGTGTGATTGCCTGGGTTAATGATGAAAAAGTCAAATATACTATCAGAGCTGATGGAAAAATCTATTACCAATCTAAAATTAAAATTCATCTGTGGTCAATAAGATTTAATATCCATTGCAAGTGGTGCTGTAAAGAGTAAATGAATCAATGTCATCAATACATAATCAGTATGAAATATGATGTGAATAAAATTATGTGCAAGAGTCATACATTCACTCTTTTCCGGACCAGGGTGGAATGAACAGTCTCTTAACTCAAGGTTGACAGTAATTGTTACAAATTAGGCACAGCAGTTATCAAAATGCACTCACTTGCATAGCTTTAGGACTTATTAAGGAGATTAAAATAGATCTAAAACTATCTAGTTTCAGAGTTACAGGACAACTGTTGATCACAATTTTTTTTTCCTCTTTCTTCTCTATATGATTTGTACAGTCATTATTTACTCATTTACCTAGAAACCAAGAGCTATCAGCCACAGAGATATACAATCTCTATTTAAACTATTAGTGTTACGGAGCGATAAGAAAATAGCACTTTGGTTTTTAAATCTGAGTTATGACATACAAAACAGACAAGAAAATACTTCTGAAAGAGCACCCCAGCATGCTTCCTCAACTAAAACCTTAATATTAAAGTGAAATACATTGGTTTCGTTCAGGAACCTTCTCTTCACAAGGCATTTATTTCCATATTAAAGGATCTAATTTTCCTCCCACAGAAACCTGCTCTCTTGTAGCCCTTAATTTCAAGAATATAAAATAAAATACTCCTCTTTGTTAAGAGTTTCTATTAATGTACGCTCTCCATTTCGCTTTGTACACAAGGAGTTCAACAGCTGTACAGATTGCACATGCCCAAAGCAAAATAAACTGACTCACTCTCTATGTCAAACTTAAAAGGTTAGGATTTTCTCCCCATGCCCCATGCCTATGTTATTTAGGGTAAGTTCAGCTACTTAAAGGTCTCCTTGCAGGGGTAGGGAATGTCCACTATTAGAATGAAAGGAAATTGATCTTCATTTAGCTCTAATAAAGCTTATTAGTAATTGTTGAGTATTCACCTTCTGGTCTGGCAGTAGTGGATTACTCTGAAGTGAATTCAAATGGCCATTGATGAGAGCTGTAGGTCTATCATGTTCACAAAATAAACTGCCATTGATGTAGTGAAACCGATCTCCGGGGACCAGGCGATTCCGGCAGGTAGAGCATGTAAAACACTGCAAAAGAAAAGAGACAGCAAGTGAAACTACAGCACAAATTAAGTATGCTGCGGGTTTGAAAATTACACTTTAGAGACTGCAAGTACAGTTGAGATATGGAGCTGCCTGGTTTCTAGTACCTCCAAATATGGCATTACTCTTACCTGTAGGGACTACGCAGTACATAACTCAAGTATAGTTTTACCGATTACGAGGGAACAAAGCTACACACTAAGGGAAGCTTTATAATATATACCCATATTTCTAGCTATTGTTTTGCATTTCATTCATAAGCAGATGCAGATTTTATACTAAAGAATCACGGCAGTACTAATCAGCTACTAAAAAAATACATAGAAACCTCCTCCTTACCTTAAGATGATAGACGTTGCCCTGTGCCCTCATGACCAGCTCACTAGCAGGAATGGACTGTCCACAGGCACTGCAAGCACCACTATTTCCAAATAACCTGAAACAGAGGTGATGATCATGAATAATTTAATACACAGGAGGCTCTGAGCATTTTTGCACATCACTGCAATGGTTTATTACACAACTATTTTAGACTTCTGACCCCCACCTTCCGACTTGCTTACGTGTCATGATAATAATTAAAAGTATTTCTGTGTAGCAACTGGTAGTTTCACCTTACCTTGGATGTGGTTACACTGGATTTAATCAGAAATATTGACTTACACCTCTAGAAACACAAACAATTCTGTACTACACACATTTTATCAGATTACTGGGTTCATCATAAAAAAAAAAGATACAATTCATGACTGGAGTTTAAATGCATTGTGTCCTTGAAATTATATGAAGAACTCTTTTGTACTTTAATCATATCTTGAGATATGAGTCATCAAAAGGGTTAAGAGGATTTGATTGTATATCTAAGAAGACATCATGCTCAGTGTATTGAAACTCCAGTAAACCTCCATCAGTGCAGAGTTTCCATTAGAAACTCTCTGCTATCCAGGTTGATATATAATGTGTATGGGTTAACCTTTTCAATCATGGTGTCAACACTTTAGATTTGCCTCTGCTCATCTCTTTCATCCTAACCTTCTCTCTCTCTTGATAATGAAATGCTTGCTCCAACTTCCCTCTATCTGCTCCTGAGTCCACAATTTAGATTACTTCATCTCTGCTAGCAACAAACTGAATGAAATTTCGATTTGAGCAGAAAGTAATTTACCGGGATCTGGACCCATTTGTCATCATATCTCTCTGGGTGTTTGCTGTATCACTGCAGTTTTCCTATGCAATCAAATGAGACCACAACATCTGCCATTGAGGGGGGGGGACACACGCAGTGGGGGGAGGGGGGAAATAGGCAGAAGAGTGGTGAAGAAAAATATATACATAATTCTTCAAATTCATTTAAAGGCACAACACATCGATTCAAAATATAATGCAATAATGATTATTGAGTTCTACTTTTACAGGCTGCGTTAGCTAGAATTAGAAAACCTTTATTTGCCTTTGCATGTGTCTCTAATATACACAAATATTTATAAAGCCTACCACAATCATTTTGCAGTAAAAAAGGAAACTGAACTAGCTGGCAGGGTCACAGACCCACTTTTCTGCGCAATGTAAAACATAGTAATAGGATTTGCAAATTAGCGTATTGGTGTCATAATAAATATTAATATTTGCAACTCCTTCCTGTCCAAATAAAGTCATAAAATTCTGTTTGTGTCAACCTAGAAGACGCATTACAACAGAATGCCCGTAATCTGAATGATTGCAGTGTGCCCCTGTATAAAAATAATTGCTTTGAATTTTCAGAATCTGAGCTTGCAGAGGAGGCTTGTCATGTTCAAACTACTAATTTGCTGTCGCCACTTTATTGAAAATAGCCTGTAAGTTGTTATTAAATGTATCGACTGAACGACAGAGAGAGTAGTAAAACTGCCCCTTAAGATGGCTTTTAATAGGAAGCTGAGAAACAAATTTTGCAGCAGCATCGATTTGAAGAGTTCAATCAAAACTCCATTTCAAAACTAATTAGTCTGAGATCCACGACACATTGACACATTCTTGCAGAATCACAGTGGTTACAAAGGGAAAGCTGAACTAATACATTGTCAGGACCTCCAGCCAAAGGGACTAAACTGTCTGGAAACTGAGGGTCCATTACTAGGGCATCTTCTAAATCAGGACCAGTTCCGAGTAGTGATGTATTGAGGTTACTTCCAAGGCGTTAGGATATACATTTTTCTTCCTTCATTGTTACTAGTAACAAAGTTGGCACATAGAAAAGGTGCACGGGAAATGCTGCAAGAGGCAGTAAGACACCGTCACACTTCTAGAGCAAAGATCCAAAAATCTAGGGTAATGGGGTGGCAACAAGAGCATTGCTGGGTAGGGTGGAGGAAGAAAGGCAGAGATGCACAGACAGTGCCCCGTGCCCTGGAGAATCTGAACCCGGTGAGAGGTCTGTCACTGCCCCCCCTCCCCGTACAACTGCACCACCCAACTGAAAACAGTTTTCGGAATGCTGATCATTGCACTACTTGTCTTCATTAAGCATTCATTTGTTATACAATTCCCTCTGACTAGCAGTGGTCCTACACCCTGAATGTCTGTAAATGCTAATAAATGGCAGCAAACTAATCCAGAGGCTTTCCACATATCCTGAGTCTTCCCTAAGCATGTTCCCAGAACAATTCCTGTTTGGGAAATCAGTTCAGCTGAATCTTCTGCTAAAACTCCTAAAAATTACTTGCAGAGTCCAAAGGCCTTTCTGCTGCTTTGTAAATTTATCAGGAAAATTAAGCTTATTTTCCCTTCTCTACGGTTATGAATGATTTTGTTCTGTAATATTGTTAACAGGAAAAAGATTTTATCTTTAAAAAAACCATAATATTATTCCTCCTTACCAGTAAAGGAAGTCTTCCACAGTAACTATTCTTTACTGAAAAAGTTGTTTCACATGGTTTCCAAGAGGCTGGAGAGCTAATTATCTAACCAGGGGGACTGTCCAGGACAGTATTTGATTTAAAAGGCTTGAGGCTTTAGGTGCTCAATTAAGTAGCTATCGGTCTCAGACTGGACTTTAATGGGCTCTTTTCTCTTTAACTGCAGCAATGGGTAGAGATACCCCAGGTCAGGCTAATTAAAGCCAGGGGACTCTTTAATTGTGATGACAGAATTGGTTTCAGTTTCCTCTTTGGGCCCTCAGTCCAAGAAGGTCATTAATATTTCAACATTTGGGCAATGCAATCAATCACAAACATCAAGAGGTTCCCTATATGGACAAGGCAGCTCTTCTGCACTTAGCAGCATTTTACTGAGCCACCTCAAATTAACTACTGTGTGGTTCCAACACTGCACTCCCCACACCCTCAAACACTCATGGGGCTTTGGGGGGTTTTGGGTGGGTTTGGTTTTTTGGGTTTTGCTGTTGGTTTGGGGTTTTTTTCAGAACTTTCACAAGAGTTTGAATGAAGGCAGCAAGAAATCTTTTCATCCCAATTTCCCATCTTGCTGCTCAAAACTCTGTATCAGCAAAAACACATCTCTAGCAACTTGTACTAACAAAATAAGGTTCCAGTTGTTTCCAAAATTGTGGAGACAGATTCCAGTGCTTCGATTCCTGCACAACATGGTGGACATTTGTGCCCACAAATATGTATCTCCAAGCCCTAGCAAAGAGAAATGCACATCCAGACCTACTGCTCCAGAAGCAATTGGTGTCTCTGTACATTCCCTATATTTAATCTAAATTCTGCACCAGCTATATTAAATGTAACAAAGAAAGGCAACACAGAAATTATGCCTGCAGCCAAGTCCATTAAAGGTACTTCAGAATAACTAGAGACCAAGCACCTTAAAAGCACCAGAAGCTATTGATACTTAAAAGGGGGGCTGTGCATAATGGCAAGTGCTGCTGCANCCCCACCACTCCCTGCTCTCTCTTAGCGGCCAATTTTGTTAATTAAATGTTTTGTTTGCGACGCGGCTCTCATTCATTTCGGACACGTCATTCCGAGCAGATCTAAGCCAGGGACCAGATCTCATTAGATAAAACCTATCAGAACTAAGAGAAAATGGAGGAGACACTAATTAAAGCTTTTAATTGTGCGGATTCGCTGCCACGCTGCTGCTTTATCTGGCATCTTAAGGTTGGGAGGGCTGCGCTCCACTCCCCTCCCTGCAAGCGGTGGGGAGGGAGGGGAAGGGACTGGGATTTTCGCCTCCCTCTCTCTTCCCAGGAACCTTGGCTTTCAATGAAAGCTGCTGCTGTAGCTCTACGGCTAATTTGTTGTCGGGTTTTGGGGCAGAGAGGGAAAGGGGAGTGTTGTGTTGTTTAAACAACAACAAAACCCCCACGTACAACGTCAGATGGTTAAAAAGCTCATTAATAATGGCCCCGTGGTCTTGGCCCGGAGGAGTCAAGTCCCTTTCACCTGGCGCCTGCCAGGCTGATCAATCCTCCTTCTCATTTTGCTGGTTGTGTCTAGCGTGCCCTGCATCTCGGATGAAGAACTGTGCCCGTGGCTCTTGCCTGGGGAAGGGAATGGGCTGCCGCAAAAGCCCTACAGAAAATTAAGAGGGGGGAGGATGGAAGAGGCAAACCGAAGAGACTTGCTGCTAAATGGGTGGCATCGCCTCCACAACCAAATGAGGCCATTTCAAGTGTGAAGAAGGTGAGGGCCTCTCTCATGCCCACAGGACCCACGTGGAAGCCTGCAAAGTCCACTTCCAGTGGGAAAGCTCCAAGTTAACTCAGCCCTGGCAGGACCAGGCTGTCCTACCCCACCTTGAGTGTACGGTGTCCAGTTCAAGTTTCAGCAAGCATCTGTCAGAGTTATTTTTGCAAGTCAAATTACACAGATCTAAAAGAGAAGTCAGGCGATAGAACAAGGAGATCAATTCAAAACCCTCATCTGATAAAACATCCTATTCATAATTGCCTACATTAAAATAAACGAGTATTAATTTTTGGCAACGCAAAACCAGGGGACTGCGATAAGCTTGCCTGAACTTGCCTCTGGGATACAGTGGACGCATCTTCTCTTTTTAATTAGTAGTAATCAGACATGAGGGTTTGTTTGATGGTGTTGGTCGAGTGATGAATCTCTACTATTCAGTGCATCTTAACAGTAGTGTCAATTTTTCCACTTCAAACGAGACTCTTTCCCTAACACCGTTCTGCTCTATTTAATTACAATTCTGCCAGGCTTAGGCTTGTTGCTTAGGATGATGACCAAAAAGCACCATTTAAACCCCTTCATGTGCCGATTTTCTGTCATTTATCTCTAAAAATACCCCCCAAACTAGCAAAGCTAAGGCTCCGGTTCCTCAAAGGTACCGAGGGCTGTGCTTCATCTGCTCAGCTAACCAAAGCCACAGCCACGTATCAGGACAGAGGCTGCACTGTCAGAGGAATAACCAAGTCTAACTCCATCCTTTTAGATGAAGGAGGTCTCCACAGATATGCATGCATTCGGTACAATCCTGGTCTGCTCAAACAGAAGTCAAGTTTTACAACATAAGCAAACATGTAACATTGGNCCCACACCCTCAAACACTCATGGGGCTTTGGGGGGTTTTGGGTGGGTTTGGTTTTTTGGGTTTTGCTGTTGGTTTGGGGTTTTTTTCAGAACTTTCACAAGAGTTTGAATGAAGGCAGCAAGAAATCTTTTCATCCCAATTTCCCATCTTGCTGCTCAAAACTCTGTATCAGCAAAAACACATCTCTAGCAACTTGTACTAACAAAATAAGGTTCCAGTTGTTTCCAAAATTGTGGAGACAGATTCCAGTGCTTCGATTCCTGCACAACATGGTGGACATTTGTGCCCACAAATATGTATCTCCAAGCCCTAGCAAAGAGAAATGCACATCCAGACCTACTGCTCCAGAAGCAATTGGTGTCTCTGTACATTCCCTATATTTAATCTAAATTCTGCACCAGCTATATTAAATGTAACAAAGAAAGGCAACACAGAAATTATGCCTGCAGCCAAGTCCATTAAAGGTACTTCAGAATAACTAGAGACCAAGCACCTTAAAAGCACCAGAAGCTATTGATACTTAAAAGGGGGGCTGTGCATAATGGCAAGTGCTGCTGCATTAGAGAAGGGGAAGAAGGGAAAAAAAAAAAAAAAACAGCCAAATTACGCTTGGTTAATTCAGAGTAACAGATCTGCCCCCAAGTGAATTGGAGGCCTTGAATTAATTCTGTTATGACAAATCAAGATAAACGTTCCCCCTAAATTGCATGCGATTTAATTAATTTTTGAGATCCTGGGTTTTTTTTTTCCTAGCTAATAGTTCACATGCTCCTGCGCTGTCATTGTGCTTGAGTGGGCAGACTTCAAAGTGATATTAAATAACCAACTATTAGATTTACCTAGCACGTCCTATTGGAAAAGTGCCATTTAATTACCTAGCCTGTTCAATTAAAGGGACAGCATTCCCTGCATATAGCAGCTTGCCGCTGATTACCAGGGAAATGAACTTGCTGCCTGGCGGCCCCCTCC
>VYZX01021582.1:11320-31696 GCA_013401335.1 Brachypteracias leptosomus | reverse complement strand
CGCACGGCCGTTAGGGCCCCCCCCGCCCCGCCCCGCGCCCGGCCACCAGTTGAGAAACTTGGCGGCCAGGGGCCGTCCCGGCCGCCCCTCAGCTCCCGCCGCCGAGGGCAGGCCTGCTCCGTCACGGCCCTTTCTGGGCGCCGGCCGCTTCCCCCGCCGCCGGGGCCTCGCCGGACCGGGGCGGGGACGCTGAGGAGACGTGCGGCCGCGGGGGCCGGAGCTCGCCGCCCTCCTGGCGCTCCCCCCGGTGCCTGCGGCCTCCGTCCTGCCCCCGGGGCCGCGCACCGCTGTCCTCAGGCGGGCTGGCGCTAGGCTGCCGTGCTGGCGTGGGGAGGAGGCGGGGAGGGCCATGCTCGGCTCGCCCCGCCGGTGGAGGGGGCCGTGTTGAGCCACCGACTGTCACAAATTCCCCCGGTGAAGCCGTCGGGGAGAGGTGCTCCGCAATGGGCCCGGTGCTGTTAGCGCCCTGTGAAGGTTCAAAGGGTTAAAGTGCCGCAATCGGCCGCAGCTAGCGGCACGGCTTGTCATGCGAGAAGACAACTGCATTTCTGAGGAAGTAGCCCAGGGATGGCAGCAAACCAGAAGTAATATTCTGTAAGGACGCTTGAAATTGGGAAAGAAACCCTCATGTATTAATCACGCATTATTGAGGCCTAAGCGCAAAACACTGGATAGGCAAAAGCATAGCACCATATAGCTAAAAAAGACCCTCGAAATAATAAAAGTACCTATAAATGCGCCATAACTAGAGGGTGTTAGCCCCGTGAACAGCGTCGGGGGATTTGCCCAAGAGCTGGAAGAGGCTCCCGCTCGGCGTTGTCTGCGAAGGGCACAGGCGCCTCCACCAGCAGCCCGGGCCCACGGGCCTGGCCGCGGCTGCAGGGTCCGGTACATTCACATTTCATTTCACATTTCCAGGGGCTGTGAAAAAACAGAAAAACTTCATCCTAGGAGTTTCTCGATTCCAGACTGCTGACGTAAGCAGCAGCCAATGCAGTGAGGACGGTGGGACCGGCTGGTCGGGCGCCGCTGCAGCTGCAGCAGGGCCGGGCAGCCGTCGTGCGCGCTCCCAGGCTAGCGCTGACCCGCGGCACCGGACAGGGCCCGGCGGCTCCGGCACCGCCCGAGCGGCGGGGGGAGGCGGTTA
Source organism: Brachypteracias leptosomus (assembly GCA_013401335.1). Taxonomy (NCBI): domain Eukaryota; kingdom Metazoa; phylum Chordata; class Aves; order Coraciiformes; family Brachypteraciidae; genus Brachypteracias; species Brachypteracias leptosomus. The sequence goes on along the minus strand of VYZX01021582.1, from coordinate 30,549 downwards.
ATGGCTGTTGTCAATTAAATATTCAATGATGGCAGTGTGACTGAATTACGAATTTACGTGCGTCCACCATCTCTCTCCGTAGTCCAAGGCAACAAAGTATTTTAAACCTGCTCCTGCTGGCGCCTAACGTAGCAGGGCTGTACCCGCACAGGTATACGAAACTTTAGCCGGGAGTACTAATTTACAAATAAGCGCGTGGGTACAAACATGCAGACCCACTTCCTTCTGACAGGCCGACTGGTAAATCTGGTCCCGGGAGTCGCAGCTCAGGTGTAGTTTAACCACATCGCCACCTGTGGGCCTCCTTCATTTCTGCATCTTTGGCCTTAGCTGGACCACGGAGGCGCGTGCCCACCAACCATTTAAAATGCAAAGGAAAAAAAATCTAGCTAGGAAAACCGTATGTGGGAAAGCATCGGATAGCGTAGGTATTTTTTGTTTCTAGTTATATAGCAAAAAAAATATGGAAATTTGAATGGTACCACAGGTATGATTTAAATGCAGGAGGAAAGTCTATTTCTGTCTTTCCCCGTAGACTGGGATATGTTCAGAGTCTGTGCATAAAAGTGGACTGGGAGCTCGTGGAAAGCTTCCATGGGGAAAGCCGGCAGAGGACCAGTGTTGTGCTTAAAAATAATGTATTTTTTTAGCATAGGCCTATGAAATAGATCATCTGGATGTAATCTCCATGTATATATTACATTTAAACATACTCAGCAGTTTTAGATTTGTTATTTAGGATCTGGTACAATTTAAAACATATAAAGTAACAAGGCATGCTACAGATAATCAACAGTCACTGTTATTCTAGCTCTCTGACAGCCAAGAGCACAAGAATAGAGCAAATGCCAAGCTAAAATAAAATCTAAGTTGTCTAATTATCTAAGCCTGTAATGGCTGGAAGCTACCAAACTCAGATTCTGGAAGAGCTATCAGGACTTCTCCTTATTGGAAAAGATATTCTACCAAGAAACTCTGCCATAGGCACTAAACTGTTTACTAGTCTTAAAACAGATAGTGATACAAAAAATGGGAATTACCTTCTTCCCAAGGAGCAGAGTTTTATAAGGCTTAATGACATCTTCCAAATACCATTACAACGTTCATATCTTTTTCTGAAATCTGATCTTCACTAATTTTCGTGATTAATTTTAACAGAGGAAACCTTAACTGAGAGCATTTTGCAGAGCAATATTTTCCTAATTTTTCTTTTGTGCAGCATCTGCTGTTGCTGTGCTGTCATCTTCGTTATGTTTTTCATTGTCTATGTGCCATAATGTAATTAGTTAGTTCAACATCATCTGTGCTATTAGATGAGATGTTTCTATGGTAAGTTAACATAGTTCTGTGTAATTGGTAGATTTCAGCAGTAGGCATGAATGTATCCATCAACTTTAGGTCGATTTGAGTCCGCAAGATTTAAATTCACTTGGCATACGTTATCCTCGAAGACTGTTAATTTTGGCTGAATGGATAAAAAACACAATGCAGAAGAAAATCTGGCTGCTTATATCGTGGTGCTGTTGGAGTCAGGGAAAGGAAAGCATAAAATTGCTGGCTTAGTAGTTGCAATCTGAATGTCTGGAAAATGTTACAGCCTGTGATCCAAATCATCCTTAAACCTGGATGTGCCCCTATGATAGCAGGTAGCCCAGAACTCATCAGGGTTATCTCTCCATTCATGAAAGGAGTCTTGGTTCTCTCCCTAAATACTGCATTCCTACTGGACCTCGACTATCTTTTCCTTTTCTTTTTAGAGAGAAATGTTGAGGCTGATGCTTTGTCTTGAGATCCTTCATGCTAGTCCATGCGAGCTACACCTTTTGAACAAACAATTGCACTTTTAAAACAAACCTTCTGACCACAGTCTCTTTGGAAACAGTGATGAAAAATCAACAGCCATTTGTTACTTTGAACTAATGCATCCTTTTACTCGCACAGGACCTTTTGGTTTAGGGCATAAACAATTTAAAAATGTGACTGGATTAAGTATTTAAGTCCAATATCCAATAATATAGGAGAGTACATGTTCCTGGCAGAAGATGGGAGGAATCCTGGGTGGCTTTACTCTCAGTGTTCTTTTCCAAGCAGTAGATGGTACTGTGTGTCCCAAAGAGCAAGATAATTCACTTTTAGAAATATGTGTATAGATTTTGACTTCCTTGTACATACTTGAGTAACTTTATTTACAGGAACCCAGAACCATGGAAAGTAATTAGTAGGCATGGTTCGCTTAGGTAAGGGCTTGCAAGACCCTTTTATCATCACTGTATCCATAACTTAGGACAGGAGCCAAATAATATAAATGTCAGTAATTATAGATATATATTTATATTAACAATGAAGTCCACTTTAGGAAGAGCTAAGGCTATATTTGTAATGACCTCATATGGCTAAAATTACATTCACTAATTTGTCCTGTGCACATTCCTGTTGGGAGAATTGATATATTACCACAAGCCATCGGTAGCAGAAGGTCCTGGAAGTGAGTCCTGTGGCTAAAGTCAAAGATATCAGAGTTTGAAATTATATGTAATTTATGTTTTAAATTAAAAGTCTCTAGAGGCCACTAGAATATGCATGTGTAATAATAAATTCACTAAAGAAAACAATCTTACAATTCGAAATACTATATGAATTTTGAAAGAGGGCTTTACATTCCACAGTCTAGAAAAACAATTCTAATAAAACACTTCTTAAGCAAATTTGTTAAAATTATTTTGATATTCTTAAACATATACTGACCAGTGATTTTTGTGATGACATATCTGTAGACTGATATTTTGTCACAAACATAAACTTGAATATTTTTATGATTCAAATGTCACCATCTTTAACAAGGAAAAAACCCCTTTGACAAGTACTTAAAAATATAAACACATATAGAACTTACTCTTTAAAACAAAAAAATGCTTTCTTCACAGATACTTTTATAGAACTTGCATTAACATATTGCCTTTATTCACCAGTCCCCACAGAAAATGGTCAGATTAGAGGATGGGACAGCACAATTTGGAGCTGTTTGAAGGCCCAAATTATAGATAGAAGTAGCCACTGAGCTACTTTAAATTTACAGAGCGAAAAGATCAATTGGAAAGGAATTTAAAAAAAAATCCTGACTAATTCAACTGAGCAAAATGCTCTTACCTAATGCAGAGGTACATGTTTATAACACCATCAGTTATGCTTTTGAACATGCATTTTGCAACAGTATATTTTTGTTAAATCACCGCCACTTTGGTCAGAATTCACTATTCACTTCAAACAAAAGATTTCAGCAGAGAAAGTAAACTTGTCATCTTTTCCCTCTGAGATAAGAAATCATTGAAACATTAAATGTTTTTGACTCAGAGCTGACTATCTTTTTCATGTAGCCATTTTTTAAATTTCCTTTGTCAAAGGAACATTTTTTGAAGAATATAGCTGCACTTTGGTATGATTTCTGAAAACAGTCCTGTGCAGAATTTAATAAAAACAAAGTTCTGGAATAATGTGTTACAATGAAAAATGAAAACTTAACTCTAGCCTGTGTTATTTAATTAATTAGCCTAGTAAGTTTAAATACGCAGAAGAAATTAGTAGTATGGCTGAGTGAACAAACAGCATGTTTAATATTTTTTGATGGTGTTGTCCACCCATAATACCTTTACAATTGCATTGAAATTATTCTCAAAGATGTGTGTCCAGCAGCAAATCCTAAATCATTAGAATATCTGCCTGCTATGAGTGCATCCAGGAAATGAGTTATTTACTGTAACTCATTGCTGGGGAGGAGTATGTCTGATACCCTCATGAAATTCCCATAACCTCTGAACCATGCTGTGATTTACAGAAAGGTCCATGACTGATCTTCTCCGCTCATTTTGCATCTATCCACAGAGGAGACCCTTGTGATACCTGGCTTGGACTATAGGATACCAATGGAGGAATATGTGCTTGAGCCATTTTCTCTGTAGGTCTTCATGGGAAGTCCACAACCCAGAGTTTCAGAAAATTTGTTTGTATGATACATCATCAGTAAGGAAGTATAGTTTTAGCTAATACATCTAGATGTTTGTGATGACTGTTTCTGATGGAAATTTGACATTAGTTGTTGTTTCAAAGAGCGAAGAGAAAGCAAGTTAAGGATTGGGAACTGAAACATATTACAGGGTTCTCCTGTAGAAGTCTCTTTAATTTAAGGGCTAGCAACACAGTATGAGAAAATGGAGGGTTACAAAAATAAAGAGGAAGAGCAGCCTGGTGACTTGTGTCTGGCAGAAATGCCTCTATCGTATTTGATTTGAAATTTACATAGATGCCAGTAGTTATGACATGACTGTCACTCTAAGTTCACTTAACTGGACATGAAACAATAATGACAAACAATCAGAATGACAGCTCTCCTTCTATTCTGCAGTGAGGTTCTTCATATCTCAATTTGCAACATTCCTTCTGTTCACTCCGCCAGACAAATGTGCTTCTGTTATGATTTCTCTGTTTGACTCGGCGCAGCCTTGCTTTCAGGAAGAGTTTCTAAGCTTTCTATTCAGTTTTTTAGTCATACCATTTATCAAAGCAAGAGTTTCTTAGTAACAGTTTTTAACATTAACTCTTTAATAGTTACTTTGCTCATGTAATCCATTACTTAAAAACATTTTCCTGTGTAAGAATATTACATTATTTTTCATATAAAAATATAGCCCTCTACTTTTCTTAAGTTGTTTTTCAAAACTGGAGCGACTACTCTACTCCATGACCATAATTCTTTTTATCATTCTACTATGATTCAGTAGCTTTTGCTGTCTTATAAACACTCTTACAATTAAGAGCTAATGTTAATGGAATAGATTGTTGTCATAGGATAATGGTTTCCTGCTGCTAGATAAATGCTGTGGCAATGCTAGGACATTTATTGAAAGTAATAGTGAAGACAAAGCTAAGAGATTTATTTTTAAAGCAGGTGCCACAGATCCAGTGACACCATTCTGTTACAATTGTTTTATTTCTATTTCACTAAAAGACCGATGAAGATGGAAGCATTTTGCCTGATGTATGCAAGTGCAGCAAAGTGACAGCAGCTCATTTCACTGTTACTGAATAAGCTGCATTGCGCTTGGCTCAGGAAGAGATTTATTGGGCAGCTCATCCAATCAGAAAACAGTTTATCCATTAACTACAGCTTTAAAATATGTTGTATTTCTCTGAACAAGATGGGGCTTGATGCTTTCTTTCACAGGAGCAGTTAGGCATGTTCACAGAAAAGGAGGAAAGCAAGGCCCTGCTTGTTCTGCCGGTCCGGCCAGAAGCCCCCCTTTGCTCTGCGCACAGGGACGGCAGGCTGGGGAGGGTGGACCTGTGCAGAGCATGCTCCCCTGCGCCTGAATCAATGGTTCCTTTTTTCTGCTTTGGAGCGTGTTGCCTTAGCATTGGGAAAGCAGAAATGTTTTTAGCAGCACTGCTGTGCAGGGGCTGGAGACAAAACTTCTTGACTAATTTAGCGTTTCCTCTGTCTTTGAGTTCACAGGATGCTGAAGTTTTGGAAGATAGGCCTTCTTTCTTTTCCACGACTTTTAAAAGTGCTCACCCCTGAACCCTCCAACAGAGAACTGTGAAAAGCAGAGCTTGTAAAGCTTCCTAGGCTCTCTACCTGCTCTTGTGGAATTGCAATAAAACACCTTGATTGCCCCAAGTATCCAGCTCCTACAAAATTGGAGTTGACTGCCAGGAAGTGCATGGGATCCATTCAATTCAACAAGCTTTCTCCAGACAGATATGCCCCAAGCGGCTGACTTAGGCCTCAGCAGATCTTTTGGCTTGCTTTTTGAACCGCACAGCGGCTATTCCAAGTGGCAGTGTTGTATCTATGACACTTTAAGGATATCTCACAAATTATAAAAAATATGATCTCTTCCCACAAACTGATCATTCCAAAGCATCTTTAAAGTTTTGTTGTTATACAGCATAATGACTTGATATCACCATAAAGTCCCTGGTAGGATTTCTATAAGAAACAAACTAATGTTATTATTAAGGCCCAAGGACCTTGATTTCCAACTAGCAGTTCAGTGTTCCAAGGACTTACTCTCTGCAGCTGCTCACAGCACAGTTAACCTAACACAGCTCTGAGTTAACCTCTAAGACCAGATCTTGAAGGCAGCAAAAAACTTTAATTCATTCTTCATTTTCTGAGTTTTAAGAAATTTTTTATACTAATAAATGGGCAAGTGTTACAGCACTTGTGTCAAAGAGCCATCAGATAAGGTTGGTCCTCTTCTGAGCCTAGCTCTTTTTGAAAGCCAAGCAACAAAGAGAATGTCATAGAGAAAAGCAGAAATGGAAGAGACCTGTAATCCTGACAGAATGAATTCTGGGAGCTATGAGGTCCATCAGGTCACCTGAAGAACACAGAGGCTACAGAGCTCCAGCAAATATGTGTGCTTCCAACTGTGCTCTACAGCAGCAGTGCATCAGACTTGATCTTCTAATGCTTGTGCCTTGCAGCATCAGTCTCCTATCTGAAATTCAGGATTCACAGGAAGGTTCTAGGAGATGGAGAATTTCCATGTCTTTAAAACATCGGAGTCACTTACCTAAGTACCTTCAAGGATGTGACTGTAAGTATTGCAAAGTCCTATGATTTTATCAAAATATTATTAAAGTCCCAACTCGATAATCATGGTCTTTATAGAAATCTGCTTTCAACTTTTTTAATAGGAACTTTGAGGCATCCTGGATAGGTAAAAACCAGATCAACCAGAAGCAAATAAAAGTAATTTTTTCCTATTTAGTATTTCATTTTAAAAATGATTCTTCATTTGATTTAATAAATAGTGAGGAGTCATGACTTCTGAATTTTTGGGATTGCCAGTATGGTAACCAAATGTCCCATCCCCACATATTGAATCTGCTCAAGGAATTCTCCTCAATTCAAGGAATTATTAAACCTATTTTGTTGATAGGCATATCACACAGGACTGCACACAATCAAATCAATATTTTACTTTCATACTGCATAGAGCTACCACAGAGGGCCAGAGTTCCCTATGTTCATTACCCTATCTCCAAGCGAATCCCCAGCCTCTTGCAACAATTTTGACTAAGGCGGCTGTGTGTATCCTGCCTGGATCCAGCCCAGATGCTTTATTTCTATTGCATGAGAAGATTAATTATGTGGTTTCTTTCTGTTTGTCTGATAGATGCTGAGGTAAGAGAGTGATGGTTGCTTAGTGCACTATTATTAAAAAGCTGCTTTTGATAGCCCTGAACAGGCTTGAGTTGTGTGTTACAACTAATCATAAAGCTGCTTACAGGGAAATGTAATGCTTGTTAATACTATGCTGTACTTTTGTAAGTAAACTCATTTTTGATTGGCTAGAGTTTAACTATAATCAGTAATTAAGGGTTAGCCATCCAGTAAACTCATTAGTTTACACCAATTACATTTGGTATAGTAACTAATGATTTGAAGGATCAAGCCATTTATTTCTAAGCTTTCAAAGTATAATTATTGTGTAAATCAGATAGAGTGTAAATCTTTTCCATACGTTTTGGTTGGTAATTGAGAAATAAAATGGTTTCCAAATGTATTCTCTGTCCAGTTTTTGTTCTGCAGTAGATCTCCCTGGGGACTCTTTAAAGTATATGGAAAAGCTGATGTCAACAGAAGTGTACGCTGGGCAAACGGAGACAGGATTAATTAATAGAGATGAAAGAGAAAAGCCAGCCCCTTGCAAACCGTGGTCCAGGCCTCAACTTGGACATCACACCTTAAATGACAGTTTGCAATCCTAAGCATGAGTCACACAGATTGACAAGTATTCAAAATAGAAGAGAATTAAAAATCCTTTATGTTTAATGTATAAAGGCCTTCCAATATGCAGTCTTTAAGATGGTGTAATCTCTGGAGCATTTTGCTTTGAAGTTTAATATGTAGTTCCTCACATCCACATAACATTTTCAACACGTTAAACAAATTAGTCTCTGGTTACAGAAGTTTTTAGACATTTACAAGTTGCCATTTAGCTAAATTTAATATGTGCCAGCGAAGTTGCTCATGCACTTGTTCATTTAGAAAAATGCACTTTTGGAATGATTAATAAATAAGCCAGCCTTTCCTATCCCTTCAACTTTGGTGTTTATTTGAAAGCAATCTACTTTAAAAAGACATTAATATCCCTAGAATTATTATTAGAATAATTGCTTTTACTCTTCTTGGAACACACATTTTTTCTCATTTCCCTTCAGCACAGACAGCTTTCGACTCAGATATAAACTTCCTATTATTATTCCCCACTCCCCACCCCAAAAATGAAGAATAGGAATTATACACTTTTCACTAAGGAATAATTAATTTGTCTCAAGTATTAGAACAGAGAATTGTAGAATGACTTTGAATGGTAGTCTCTAAGGAGTAGCATTGTTTGTTCTCTTCGGTCTTTAATGAGCTTTAGTAAATGGCCAGGAAAAATTACCTTCTTTCTGTAATATGAGAGAAGCGAAGAATGAAGGAAGCTATAGAACCCCTAGGAGAAAAGAGCACACGCACACACACACANCACACACACTCACACACACACAGCCCCCTGTACCACATCGCTTCCAATGATTAGTGATCTCCTTTGGAACTGAGCACCAGAGCTCCATTTTTTCCATTACAGTTAAAACATATAACATCCCTAATATTTTTGTAGGAGAGAAAATTCCTGGATGATTCCCACATACTGACAGTGTCTGGCTTATGTTGGGGGACAACTGCCTATAGCTGAGCTCTGGAAGTCATTCCAGCTTCCTCTGCTTTGGCATTGAATTTTGTCTTTTAAAGATCCTTTAGGCTATTTTTGTTGTATTTCCACCTTTAAAAGCAATTTTCCTTATAGTGCCCCAGCCTGCTGCCCTGTCTTTTTAACAGACTTCTTCTCCCTTCACCGCATTTTCATTGTCACCTCTTTCCAGAGTGGTAACTGAGGCAGCAGTGGTAGGTGCTTGTTTCAGCTACATATACAGACCTGTTACTATGGATGGCAGCATATGTTTCCTTCCCTTCCCACCAGCCTCCACTAATGTCCTCACTACCTAGTCCCATAACACGTCAGTGGTGCTGAGGCAGCTGCCATTGCTGCCCTGGTGTATGGTGGGAGCTGACCCTCAGCAGCCAAGTGAGAACAGCATAGTCTAAAAGGATCTTGTGGAACACAGACTCTCTTCAATCCATCCCATTGGAGTTGTTCCAGTTTGTAGGGAATAATTAGATATTAACTGGATTGCCAAGTGTCCTTGCTCTCAAAGCCACTGAGAGCAAGACTCCTGAGTTCTGTTACCCTCTTCCAGGGAATACTTCCATGCTTTGTATTAAGTATTTATTGGGGCAGACCTTGGCAGATGTGGTTTCCCACCCAGGTGAGTGTCTCCACTACAAGGCTGACAAGCCAAGCGCAAGCTTTCCAACTTGAAGAAAGGACTCAGGTCACACTCCTTACAGAACAGTTGATAATCTCTTGGGTGGGGTGCTAATTTAGGGGGCAAGAGATTCAAGTTCAAATTGCCTCAGGCAGTGGCCAAATACAAGTCTCCCATATCTTGGTTAAATTGCACCAGCCAAGAGACTGAACGCAAAAGCCTGGGGGAGGAAGAAGGGCACAGGAGCAAGGAGGAGCCATGCAGAAGGCGGCAGCGCTATCTGTCATTATTCTGTGAGAAAAACCTGGCACAGGTGTCCAGTTCCTAGAAAGCGGCAGAGCAAGTGTGGTAAGTAGGTAAACTCATGCATGGTGTTACAACATCTTGGTCTGATCGTGGCTCTGGATCATGGGAGGTGCTCTCATGGCAGACATCAGATTGCTGAGTAGAGTTCAGGGTCACAAGGGAAGTGAAGAGAGATGATGAAAGTGGTGAGAGCTGCCTGGACCCATCCAGGCATTTAGGGAAAAGATAATAGTAAAAAGCTGCTGTCAAAGTAAAAATCATTTCTCTCTATCATGAGCCCTCTTCAGTGCAGTTGATAGAGAAGAATAAATGGAGAAAGATGGTCGAAAGACAGACAGAAGACAGTGAGAACGGGACTAGTAAGTGAGGCAGAAATGTTGAAAAGATGACAAAGAGGCAGGAACATAACAAAGCAACAGGAGTGTTGGACAAAGAAAAAGGAAAAGTCATGACTGACCAAGACACTTCACCTCTCATTGCCTCACTCTTCTGGCAATAAAATAATAACAGTAAGAGAATCACCGAGCATTTCAGTGACTTTGAAGTCCATAAATATTTAGGAGACATTTAAGTGTCTGTTAAAAAGAAAGCAGGAAAATTGAAGAGAATGTTCTCATGAGTCTGGAGCACTATCAGGAGGAAAAAAAGGAACAGGACTTACACGTTTAATTTCATATGTGAAACTGAGTATTAAAATCCACACTTGCACTTTTTAATAGTAGAAAAGATTGGGCCTATTTCAGATCAGGAAGAACACATGGTTTAAGGCATGCAGCTGCTCTTTCTTCAGTAACAACCTACTGTGACTCCTGTAATTTATTCCTCCCAAGATTCATTCAAACATCAGCAGTATCATTATTTGAGTTTGTTATACTATTAGCTTTAAAATTTTATAAGCCATACAGTAGGATAGGTGACAAGTTGAAAAGTTAAGGAGGGTTAATTTAGAAGTTTTAAAGCAAAGCTATTTTTGAGTTATACAAACGCAAAGAAGCATCTGAATCCAAACCTCCACAGTTACGTTTAAACAACTCTGAAACTGCTGAAAGGATTTTCTTCGAACTTCATTCATGACAAATCCCTGTGGGCTAAGGCCAAGCATGAGAATTTAACTCAAAAGGTGATTGTTGTCTGAAGGGAGTTTTCTTTTCCTCCCCCCTCCCCCCCTCCTTTGCCTTGTTTTGTTTTCAATGTTCTGAAAATAATAAATAGCACTGAAAAATAAGGGTCTGGAGTGTAACTGTTTCATATCCATTTTGTCATAATAATAAGAAAAATACTGTTCGTAAACTACCTTTTTATTAAAACCAGACCCCCTGCTTTGCCTGTAGCCATGACCAGTAGTCTTAGTACCTGCCTCTAGCAGGCATTTGACAATGCTCTAACTGGGTGCTGCCACAGAGAAGTATCAGGCTATACTCTCAGGCCCATCTGCAGCTTCTTGGCATGCCTCAGCAGCTCAGTGCAGCTATAATACTACCCTAAATGGACAACTGAGGATTCCCCTTAACAGGAAGACTTTGGAGAGCTGACAATCAGCAGCTTTGCAGCACTCTTTCCTTCACTTCCCATCCCCAGTTCATGGCAGGTGAAGCACATTCAATACCTGTAGTCTGACCTAAACTATGTTTTGATTTCTCACAAGTCCAGGATTTGGAAAGCAGAAAGGTAATTGGTAGTCATGCTTTTCTCAGCTCACTGACTGTTAACTTGGCACATTTGGCAATCTCACTGATTCTTCTGCTTTATAGTTGAGGTTGAGGGACTCACCTCCTAGTCATGTAGCTGTAGGAAAGGAAGAACCTGAACAACGAAGGTGGAAATTTCCATTTTCTTTCTCAAACTCCTTGAAGTCAGTCTTCTTTAATAGCAACATCATGAGTCCTGGTAGACTAATTATCTGGATTATTAAAAAAAAAAAAAAAAAAAGACAGTAGATTTTTTTTTCTCTATTCATTTCAACTCTCTCCCAGATTTTGTTTTCTACAAGTTTTCCCAGTGCAGACAAGAGCTTTTCCCTCCTCCTTCTATCCAGGCTTGTTTCTGATTCTCTGGCAGCACCTCCCACAGTTACTCGCTCGTTTGTTTGTTTGTTTTTCCATTTGCAACTTTTGCCCCCTCCAAAGAGCTGACTTGCCCAGGGAAATTACAGTAACTTAGTTCATTTCAAACGCATTCAGAAAGGCATTTTAATTGTTCCTTTTTGTTTAGAGCAGCATCCAAATTTGGAACTTGTGAAAAACTGAAGGGGAAGGCTTGGAATATATTTTCTGAAATAATTCACCACATTTAACCCAGGCTACACAGATACATGTAGCTTCCCTTGCCTATCTTCCATAAACATGACCTGGATTAAAAGCTTCTTTGGGCAAGGGCCAACTCATTGTTTGTGGCTCTACCACAATGCAGCTTGCAAGCTGTGGCAATATTGTAATACCTAGGGATTTGTTTCAGGACTGACTTTGGAAACAAAATACGTGTTTCCTGATGACTGTTAACAGTGCATAGTGGGAAGTGTAGCTGAAACGGGCATAGAGAGAAGCATCAGGAATCCAAAGTCTTGGGTTCAGTTCACATTTCTTTTAATATTGGGGAAGTCTACTGTGGCAAAACAGAGAGGCCTTAAAGTTGGTATCATGATGCAGTAGCTTACAGAGGGATAAGTAGATTCTGGAAGCTCCCTGCTGTACCACCCTACAGGAGCAGGCAAATTCTGGCAAACATTGAAAAAAAAGAGAAAATTCTAAAAAATATATCACAATATTTAAATCATCAGAAAGCTTTTTCATTCACAAATGTCCCATCTGCTCTCTACCACCAAACTTCTGGGGTATCATTTTTCAGTCGGCACTTGGCACTCAGCACTTTAAGCTGTCTGCTGCTATCTCATTCATACAGCTTTTTCATTGCAGGTCAATATTATCTGACTAGGTTCAGATTAAATCTTAATACACTGCTCATCTGGAAAACCCCAACTCCAGGCACACTGAAAAATTGCAAACATAAATAGCGCAGTTTCCATGCAGTTTCCATATTAGAATGCATCCCAAAGGAAGAGTAGCAGGAAAAAGAAGAACGTGAGGTTATGATCACACAAGAGAATGCACTTCTTTTTCAGCTGAGATTTTATGTAAGACTGAGAAGGAGTGTGGCAAAGAGAAGAAAGGTCTGTCTCCTCACTGCTGGTTCTCTAACAAAGAAGATTTTCACATCAGCCATGGCAAAATTAGGCAGAGAAATGGCATATCTGAATATGGTACAGGAAGATGTGATATGAGGACGAGCTCAGTGCAGTTCAAGGACGGCAAAGGATAATGAAGGCAAAAAGAAAGTAAGAACTGAAAGTGGAAGAGATGAGCTGAAGGAACCATATGTGAAGAGTTCCTTCAGCTCATCTCTTCCACTTTCAGTTCTTACTTTCTTTTTGCCTTCATTATCCTTTGCCGTCCTTGAACTGCACTGAGCTCGTCCTCATATCACATCTTCCTGTACCATATTCAGATATGCCATTTCTCTGCCTAATTTTGCCATGGCTGATGTGAAAATCTTCTTTGTTAGAGAACCAGCAGTGAGGAGACAGGCAGAGCAAGCCGAACAGAGAAGACTCATTGAAAATGTCAAAATAGATTTTTAGTTGTGGCCACTAAGGTAAAAATAAAGGCAAGGTATGAAGAAAAAGCGTGAAAGTTGAGAAGTGCAAGATTGGGTTCAAGGGTGGAAGTGTTGAAAAAACCTGAGACTGCAGAGAAGCTCTTCTGGGAGATGACAACACTGTCTTTAATGGTTGTTGCTGCCTTCCAAGTACCCAACATATGGCTCCATAAGCAAAAGAGATCACAAATTACCTCCTAATCTACTTAAGATAAGTCAGCCAGAGTCATTTCACCTGGTGATGAACATGGATATGAGCTAACCAGGCTGGCTTTACTTGTCATGGATTAGCGAGTGCTTCCTTGGACTCCTGATAGCAGAGCTATGGGGAGCAACCAGGGGCAAGCAACAAAATGTGGTGTAGTTTTCAGCTGGTAAATGGTGGCTAGGCACTGGGGAGGAAATTTGTTTGGTCTAGAAGAACACATGAACAGATAAGACTGGAACCAATCCAGACATGTGGAAGGATGCAAATTTCTTAAGGTTGAATAAGACTCAAGGAAAAAGTTATCATCAGCAATACAGAGTGCAAGAAAAGTTCATCTCTCTACACCTCACTGATATGAGTAAGGAACACTTCAAAAATCCTTGCTACTGGTGCAAGGATAATCTCTGCAGAGGTGCATCTATGTGCTTGGGAGAAATAACAATTACTGGTTGGTTAGTAACTGACAGGAACCGTAACAGAACAGACTCATGATTTTACTGTCTCTGGTCCAACAGAAAACTGTAATCTATGCTACTTAAGCTTCATATACTCAGCATTTTCAAATGCCAAGTAATCAGAACTTTTACCAACATAAAAGCAAGCAAAGTTGAAGAACAAGTGCACATAAGGGATCACTAGGACAATATACAGTGGCTTTCACTTCAGGGTAAGAGCTTAATATCCGTGTTCCTTTAGGGACCTGCATCAAGTGAACTGGTACAGTTAGGAAGCACATAAAAACTGAGCTTGCATACCATTAATTTACTTCTATTATCCAGAGTGGTTCTGTTCTCCAAGGTAGGTAGATCATGGGAAGTTGGTTTTGCTTCAGCTATTGCTATAACAATTCAAAGAGAAGGAACAAGAATTTTGGTACTACTAATTTTGCAATTACTTTCATATGTATCTTCTATGTTATAATTTAGATTGAGGCTTTTAATATCTGGCTCAGTAGGCCTTACGCTGCTTAGTTCTCCACCATTTATCTCCTTATTTTGGGTGCCTATCATTCAAATTTCTGCAAAGTTTAGCTGAAACCACTGGTGCCCTGTTACTGGTACTTTGCCTTGCAAATATGAAGAAGTAGAATTTGCAATCCAAGTCATTCTCAAAACATTTTTATACAGTACCTAATTTACCAACAGCTAAATTAATTTTGCTTCACAATGTGAGGCTGTGTATATGTGGTTTCTGATACAAAAAGCTTCAGTGAAATCAATGGTATGGGCACCATATTAACTGAGACCCAGCTTTTTCAGGTTCATGAAGTTTAGTCATGTGCCTGCTAATTTAGAACTCAAATGTAAGCAAGAATCTCAGCTCTCCTTTTTAAACAGTGTGAAGTTTCAATCCAATTTACCTTGCATAGATGAAAACATAAATCAGTAGCTGGTCTCCACTGCACATACTAATTTAATGAGCTGGGGATTTGACCACATGTGTATATACACTCTGGGAACCTGAAGACCTTTCCTTCTATACTGCATTAGGTTTGGATGCGTGCCAAAGAACTATCTACAAGGGGAGAAGAGAAAGGCAGTCTGGCCCACCAGTTAGCACCAGGGTCTAGAACAGGAGTATACACCACAGCTCAGGGATGAAGCGCCATCCATATCCTCAAACTGATGGATCAAAGACACGCACGTGTTGCTGCAAGCAGCACCACACCCCAGAAAGCAGCCCCAAAGTATGTCTCAGGACAATGTCTTCTGTGGTCACCACTGCTCAGCTGGAAAGGGCTCTTCCAGCCTTTCCCTCAGTTAGGAGGGAATCCAGTATAACACAGATGATCTGGAAGAAAGTTCCAAGAAGAAGATGACACAAAAGCTTCCTGAGACCTACGTTTTGGCTCATTGCCTGGTGTGCAACAAAACAAAGCACATTTGGGGATTTTGTCTAGTAGGTCTTCAAAGAAGGTGTGTAATGACAAGTCTGTCAGATTGCAAAATGAAGTTGATAATAAAAAGACAGGATAAATATTCATGCACATCCATCAAGTGTGCTTGCTTTGGCACCATTCACATTACATGACTTTTGTTGACCTGACAAGACAGTGACCTGAAATAGAGACTCCAAAACAGCAGTGTCTCCTCAACTTCTGTCTCCTCTTTGCCTTGTCCCAAAGACCATTGACCCAGAGGGATGAAGTCTTCCACTTATCATTCTCAGACCTCTATGCATCTGAGTCCATTCATAAACAGTTCCTTTCTGCTGAACTAGTCTAAACCAACCCTCTCCATACACATGTCCAGGTAACAGCTCATCAAATCCCAGGTTGTTGTTTCAGTTGTACAAAATAGTGAAAACAGACTTCTTCCTGAGCAAGTAATCTCAAAAACTTAACTACCAATGCCAGGTGTCTTTGGCTTCACAGCTGAGGTAAAGCTGGGAAAAATCAGAATAATGCTAATGAATAGGAGTAGGATATAGAAAAACAAATTTGGTAATGATCTTCACAATTGAAATTTATTTTAAAAGTGTGTTTAGCTTAGCTTATGAGATCAAGCTTATTGAAAACAAAACAAAACCCCCAAAACCAGAAGTCCTGTGATGTGAGAACACTGGAAGTGAAAAGTCAGCACATCCCTAGCCTGTGGAATGGGAGGGCCATCTGCTATCAACATTTAGGAAACATTGGGTGGAAATTTTCCTTGCAGCTTTAGGCTTTGTTCAAGTAACTGAGTTTAGCTCTTAAGCTTTTGTTCTATCCGTAACCCTAGTTCAGTCACCTCAAATCTAGGCCTTGCTGATGGCCCTAATGTACTATCCTCTAAAAACAGGTAGTCCTCTATGCTGGGGTCTCTTGGTAGAGTCACGCTGAAATCAAAAGAACTTTGCACAGGTACAGGAATCCCTGCTGTCAGGTCCTAGATCATAATATAAATAAAGCTTGTTCAGAAAATACACACACAGGTTTTCTTCCTTGAAGAAAAGTCATCAGAAACAATTTGATTATATTTCTTTCTCACTCTCTTAGCTATATGGGATATATTTTCATTATGCAAAGACACACTGAAACCAACATTGCAAGTATCCCCTTCATTCTGCTGGTGTTTGGCTTCTTATTAGAAATGTTATCAGAAGGTAAACACAACGCACAGGAAGGTTTGCTGTGGAGTAACGAGGTTTTAATACCATACCATGCCATGTCAACAACTCAGAAATGCTTTAACAGGTTAAAACTATTTTTGGTAATTACAAAGAAACTGAAAGGAAAAGCATCCCCTCAAGCTGACAAAATATATTTTATACAGAAAGAGACAAGATATGAGACCATGAAAATTGCACAGACACAAATACTTGAGATGTAACTGAGAGGCAGAAAAATATATTAAAATGATCATTGATTGAGCAACATGGAAAGAATTCTCTCAGTAGGAAAAAAACCCCAGATTTTCACACGTCTCTGAGAAAGCACAACATATTCCATTTTTGTGAAAATACTTAATGCTTCCACCTGAAATTTTAAAGCCACTTCTGGATATTGAGGACTTCTCTTTTGATATAGCTATTATTGCTTTTTTCACAGATAGAGAAACCAGGTTGCTGGAATGACTAAAAGACTTTCCTAAGGTCAAACAGTAAATCAGGGGCAAAGACAGGAACAGTCAAGTTCTCCCCAATCTTACTCTCAACCTACTCCATTAACAGATTGTATGGCCATAAAAAATGATCTCTTCCCTGTGAAAAGGTAGGTTTTGCAAGGAAAATAACAAGTTCCACCTGTCTCTCCAGCTGATATTAGCAATAGTGAAAATTTCATTCTGCGGAAAAACTGCTGATGCAACACTTGTAAAAAACCTCCAAATTCATGCACAGATCAGAAATTGCCGGCACACTTTCAACAGCTGCAACTACCACACACTTTCAGAGAATCATTTGAGCTCATCAAACCTGACTCTGGGATAGACAGCAAAGCCCAGATGGCTTGGTTGTACAGAAAGACCTCGTGCTTCACGTGGGGTGAGGCACCGCAACCTGGGGGCCCCGCAGACTTCTGCAGGCCCCAGGTTAAGATGGGGCACACCAGTGCCACAGCCCCACCGGCCCTCCCACGCTGCTGGTATATGGAGGACATTGGCAGGACGTATACACATGCAAATGTTTAAATACTCATTGAGGACTATAGGAAAGCCTACAATAGACATTTTGCCCTGGGATGTTTTCTCTACTCTATTGCTAAAAAGCAATAAAAACATGTGCTACTTTGAGGGCTCTTTCTTTGCTTAACCAGCCCCTTTATTATTATCCAGCTTCTCTCAGAATATACCTTTTCTCCCAACAAGTCTGTACTGCTTCAAAGGGCAAAGCTCAGGTCTCAGGCAAGGGTAGTTGACGCACACTGTTTCACTTGCCTGACTTCTTTCCACTACAGGTCAAATCGGGGTAGATTTAGGAGGTCCATCCACAGGCCTGTACAAAGCTGACCCCTTTGGCTGGGTCAGGTAACCCTTGGGCACAGAGCAGCTGCATGGGGCACAAGCTGCACCATCCCTGAAGGTGGCCCCATGGCCCAGCCTGTGGTGCTGGAAGAAAGCACAACAGGAGAAAAGGTTTTCAGGAGTGTTGTCTGTCCACGTCCCCAGCAGAAACCAGCCGGAGGAAGCTTGGAAAGCCCGGCCTTTTTATTCTCCAGAATTAAGACTTTGATTAGCTGCTGGCGCAAGACCAAAACTCCATCTGAAATGCTTCAGACAACCCATCTGCGCTCGGTTTGGGAGTCTGAGGAGTGCACGCCATGGCCCACTCCTCACCAGTGCCAGGGAAAACAAAGGGGAAAGCCAGGGTTGGGGAGCTGTGTGGGGAGGGGCACTCACTGGCCCCCACGCTCTCAAGAGCAGCACCCTCACCTCCACACCCGCACACCTCGCTTGGGGCCCTCCAGGCCACCCCAGGCCCATGCCTCTGCCAGCCTGGCCCAGCCCAGAGCTCCCCGTCTGGGTCCAAGCTGGGGCCTGGCCTTGGCTCCAGTGCCCACCGGGGCACGGCCTGTGCCTGCCTATAGCCACGGGGCCCTGCCCTCCCCTCTGCCTCCCCAAACCCTGTGTCCCTTCATGAGTCCCCGCACCTCGTGATAAATTTCATAATTATTCCGCCCTTACTACCAACACCGAAATTCATCACTCAAAGCAAATTAGCCGAGATTCATTAGAATAAGACATCTAGTAGGCACATGTACTTTATTAGCCTCTTACACCAATAGTTTTAATTAGGTACATATTTCACAGCTCTAGAGCTACTCGAGTGAAGGGCTGCTTTTATCTCTTTTATTTACAGTAACAAGCTATCAAACAAATACCACCATAATTAAACTCAGATGAAAAAAATTTTTTTAAAATTTTTTATTAACAGTGACCTACTCAAACCTCAGGTTTAGTAAACTTGGGATATTTAACTAATGAAGGAAATGCCCTGCAGCCGGGCAGGAGGGCACCTGCCCCTGGCCCTTCCTCCATGTCATCTTCAGGTGGGGAGGAGAGTGCTCCGCCGGATAGATACCCTCGTGAGGAGAAAAGTGATTAAAATCCAGAACATTCCTGAATTATTAATGAGGAATTTAAATGATGTTATAAAAGAGGGAAATACAGGCGAAAATGTTACACATTCATGGAATTTTTACTCATGCATAATAATAAGTTGAAAACACTCTAGTTATAATACTCCCTAAATTACAGGGCGGGGGGCG
>VYZX01021582.1:0-11091 GCA_013401335.1 Brachypteracias leptosomus | reverse complement strand
GGTCCCGCTCCAGGGTCTGGTGTGTTACTCCTGCCGCCTTACCCTGGGTCAGTTGCTTTCTCAAGTAAAGGGAGGTTTTAACTTGGCGGGTATTAAGCCCACGTGCTTGGAGAGAGCACCTTATCTGCATGCATTTAACCACCTCAAACTTCTGAGGCTACTGTTGCTCCATGCTGTAAATTAGTTAAATATAATATTGCAGGGAATAATCCAGCCCCTTCCTGCCGCCCTGCGTACATCAAGTCCAACTTGCTTCCCGAGCCCTGAAGCCAGCGGCCCCCAGCCCAGGGGTCTGTGTGCACCTCTCTAAAACCCCACTGAGCCACTTGCTTGTGATTCGGCATCCTTGTGAATAGCAGCAGCAGTTGGTACCAAGAGCACAAAAGGTTTCCCCGGGTCAAAGCTGCAAGTGGCATGTACCTCACATAGCTATATTTTTGTCTAAATGCCTATGCAGTCTTTTCTGTCTCTCCAGCCTCACTGTACCCTAAGTGCTGATTGTGTGATCCATGGAGTCACACAACACTTGAGGGTCTTACCTCTAAAGTCCCATTCAAGATTTTACAAATCAGACAGTCATTTGTATCATCTACCACAAATTCCAGGCATCATTTTTCTCTCTGATGTCAGGGGGAGAAGCCTGCAAGCCCGCAAAAGTAGCAGTCACTGGAATACAACCTTAGCCATGAAGTCTCTTGGAACCTGTGTGTCCCTCTGGCTGAATTCCTTGGGGACATCCTGTACTTCCGGGTGCCTTTCAGTCCAGTCAAGCTGCATTTGGTAGCTCTGCAAAGCAGAGAGCCACCATGTGATTACAGCGGCAGCAAATAAAGCAAGAACAATCCCAGGCCATTCTGGACTGTAAGGTCTATGCAAATGCTACAAGTCCTGCTGAATGCTAACTGGCAGCTCACACCAATTACTGAGTAATGGGCTCTCCACATGCCCCTTTACTTAATAAGTAGACACAGTCTGCACTCACTTTTGGAACTCAGTTGTCTCTGGTGGTAACACCAACTGAATGCTTTGCAGTGGGCTCGCCTCACAGTGACTGAAGCTCAGATCGTTATAGTGAAGTTTCAACCAAAAGAAACTGCCACACTCTTCTCAATAGGAGCAGATGAAACAAAGGCTCTTGGACACAGTTCCTACCCAGGAGCCTGCCAGAGCCTAATAATTGCAACATGCTGCAATTCTAAAACAAATGTGTCATGGAGAGATACCCAGGCTAATTCTGAGGGAGGTCTATTTGCCTGGATGAAACCCTTTGTTAGCACAGTGTTATTTCTTCCACTGCTCCAGCCGCTTCTAGTCCCTTTCTCTGTGGTGCTGCACTGAGCACATTCACTACCGTGAGCCACGGATGACAGCCATGGTCCCTCTGTACAAAGCAGTGACATTCAGATCAGAAACAAAAATTTGTGCTTGCTTTCCTCTTTTGCTTCCTAAGAACTGGAATGCCTGGACAGTACTACCTAAAATTTTCCCTGAATTTTGGGCACTATGGTTCCTAAACATTTTCTGTCACAAGAGAACTCATTCCCAGTCTTTAGCTAAAGGGAGATGCAAACAGGATTTCACTGAATGCTCGAGTTCCACATTTTCTCCCTAGACCTTCAAAGGAACATAGGGAACAGAAGATAATAGAGAAGAGCCCTGTGAAATCATGGTGCAAAAAGAAGTTACTGCCAAGTAATCCCAAAGCATCTAAGATAGTTTCCA
This sequence comes from Brachypteracias leptosomus, assembly GCA_013401335.1. Classification (NCBI taxonomy): domain Eukaryota; kingdom Metazoa; phylum Chordata; class Aves; order Coraciiformes; family Brachypteraciidae; genus Brachypteracias; species Brachypteracias leptosomus. Next base: position 9,369 of record VYZX01021582.1, on the reverse strand, counting down.
CAAAGAAAGCAGCAGAGACTCCTAAAACACAGTTCCTATACATTCTTATTAGGAATGTGACACCATTACTTTCACAGTTAGTGCTTTGCAAGGCTGTTGAAATGTTCAAAGGAACTTTGGTAGGTTTATTTTTCTCTTTGGAAAGCAAAAGTTATCACTAAAGGCCTTATAAAAAGTAAGAAACTTTCACAACCTTGAGTCTCTACAGGCAGCAATTGCACGCAAAATGTTGCCCCCAGTTTATATCCTTTAGCTGTTTTACATTTTTGACACTGGGAGGAGGTAATTTGTATCCAGGTAGTTAGCATCAGATTATTATTTAATGCAACCAGCTGCATGAGTGCAATGCTGTGACATACTTCTGCCTGCATATAAGTCAGTGAATTAAAACCATGGTTTATGCAGCAGCCATGATTTGCACCCCATGTATTATGGACTACCTGACAGTATTAAAGACAAGGAGCCATCTCTGTGTGTGCCAGAAGAGAGAAATCAGCTGCTGTACTGAAGGCCAGCTGAAGCTTTAGGTGCCCCAAAAGGCACATTAAATTACAACTTCATAGGTTTATTGCCATACACTAAACTGTTGTGGCCATCTTTAACTGAAATGAGTTTCTTCCTAATTTTGTATACACATGTGCAACATAATGAAGTAATGATGGCTGTTCCATACTCCTTCCCCATCCTGTATTTTGGTTCTATGCCTTGACATCCTATTAAATGTAGTTACCAGGATGGAATTTCCTTCAGTGTTAGTTTCAAAGTACATGTGGGAGGTGGAAAGAGAACCCACTGACTGCAGTAGTTCATTGTGTAAACCAGGCAGTAAATACAGATGTGGAACTCCATATTCATGTCTCAGCACGGGTGTCTCTTCAGTGTCACACCTGCAGGTGTTTATATGATCGCATACTGACATAAATATGGTGTGTGTGGGTGTATAGAGCTGCACCTGTACTTATAATGAGACATTCAAAGAAATCCACTAAGTTTTGTTGCAATCCCACTTGACAACATTCCTGTACATTTTGTCCCACACGTTCAGTAGCCTTATCCCTGCTGCTGAATCTTTCTTTGGACTAGGCTTGGACTGCCCTATGTACCCATCTCCCTCCTTCATCCCAGAAAAAAAACAAATCCTACTTTGTCACTTCCTCAGTGCTTTCATTCTAAAGACGAAATCCTGTGAACCATCTGCCTGCACAACTTCTGCTGAGCTTAACGTTGCTGGAGCTGAAACTGGGCACAGAAAGTAATTTGCACACCATTTGGGTCTGCTTATTTGCCTGCTTCATAAAGATCATATGGGATTTTCCTATAAGGCAGCTACTGTCTGGCAAGTCCTGCTCTGGTACAGAATTATTATGCATCCTGGGATTGGTTTTGAGAGCCCTCTTTCAGCCAGTGAAAGGGCGCAAACCTAAAACCCCATGGTTTATGTGCAGTTTGGAGCCTAGTACTGAGTATATTAAGAGTACGATTACATCAGTCAAAGAGCACAAGGAACACAGACACTTTTCTCCCCATTTTTCAGAGGAGAAAACTGAGCCAAAGTATCTAAGTAAATTGTTCAAGTAAGCATCAAACATTAGGCTAAATTTTGGAACATCCCTACTTACCTGGAATTTCAAGCTGTGAACTAATTTAAATCTCCTTAAGACTGAAAATTGCCTGCCTGTATGGATCGACATCTCATTATCAGTGGTAACTTAGGAGTACAAGAGAAAACACGGAGAAAATTAAACCATTATTGCTACACAAAGGTACTGCAACCACTGGATATGGACTTAGAAACATTTGGATTTTGTGTTGTAGTTCAACCCCATCATAAAGACATGAAATCTGCTTACCTGTACACATTTTAAGGAAAGGGGAGTAATAAGAAATCTAAGTTACTGTTTCACACTTTACAATCAGACTCACCATTTCCTAATGGCAACTGTAAAAGGAGAAAGTACTGACTAGTCTTAGGCCAAGGGACTGCAAGTAAAGAAACAAATTCCTCTCTGACTTTTTCTCATGACTGGCAAAGTCAGCCAATCATTCCATGCCTCAGTTAACACATCTATATCACAGATACTCTAGTACCTCAAAATATTTCCTTTTATCAGAAAAAGAGGTCCCCTCTTTGCCCAGCTGCAGATTCTGTTTCCTCATCTCTCCTGATGGATGCTTGGGTGAAAGAGAGATTTGTTTTATGACATTTACTGTGTTTGTTGTGCTGACATCACAGAGTCAATGAGAACAAGTATTTATACTTCTATTATGCCTCCATTGAACTGAACAAGGTGTTCAACAGGACATTTTAATTATAATCCCACTTCTAACAGCGTGAGTAAAGGTGTTTAAAAAACACAATCAAGCATGAAATAGAACAGTAAACATGCCATTTCAATTACAAAATTATGTATAAGCACATCCTTGCACAGCACAACATTTGAAGACTGCAAGAAAGGCTAAATTCCTATCTGAAACCCTGGGAGGTTTTGTGCACAGGGCTGAAGGAGCCAAAATGCTCTCTCCTCACACTCTTTTGTGCACTCACATTGAATTTTTGACTCCAGAGAGAAGCTCATGAAGTCCCAAATTGACAATTTTTGTACAGATTTCCATGGAGGAAAAGTAGCCATGAGATTTTTTTGCATTGCAGTGTCATGTCAGACACTTGTTCTGTTTGGGGAGCAATTTTTAACTTCCCAGTCCAATGGTGCTGAAATTGAAAAACAAATGCACTGGCAGATCCTCACATTGCTATCTACCACCATCTACCTGTACCAGTACAAAGTGCTCTCCACCAGGAATGCAACAGAATAAATACTGTATCATGTTTATTTATAGGCACATGTGACTCACCACAAATTCCTGGGCATGAGTGGCCCCTCTGAGGCAAAGTGCTGTAAATCACCTGGGCTGCCAGGAGGGAGGATTTCATCCCTCACTCAACACCACTTTACTGCGGACTTCAAGTCCCTGTGGTTCAGTGAGCTGATGCAATACATTGTTTTACAGCGGACCCTTCAGGGAACTTACTGAACTCCAAAGTTGCACCCTGGAAATAGCAGGGGAGCTGCCTTTTGATTGCAGAGACACTCACTCCAGGAGCTTCTGAGCAAGTAAATGATGCCTCAGTTTGGCAAAGTCCACCCTTTCCAGTAAATCAACACACACTGCTTATAATAATACAACAAGGTTGTCACAGAAGCCTGACAGGTGTGACAAGATGCTGGAACTCAGGTCTTTTCAGCATTGTAAGCAAAAGGGAAAGTTGGTGCTTCCAGTGGTCAGGGCTGGGGACAGGACAGGGAGGCCTGTCCTTGTGGAGGCAAGCGTGCAGGGAAAGGGCAACTGAGATGGGAAGCTGATGGCCAGGGGCAGACTCACCAGCTTCCTGCAGCCAGATGGGAATGTGGACACTGCTAGGTGGCACTTTCGCCCATCCTTTAGGCAAACTCCTCACTCCAAAGCACCAGCACAGTGCCCGCCTGCTTCTCCAGCACTCTGGAACCGTAGATAAAACAGGCACTTAGGCCACAATCACTTTGCTGCCCTATATAATTGCCAGCTTGGCCAATATGTAGAGCCAGCTCTGATGGACACATATCAGAAAAACCTGGGCACAGCAGTGTCCCACTAAGCAAAGATTAAATCTTTCCTTTTCTGCATGTGGTACCACTGGGGGCTCCAAGGACCAGTTGTCAGTGTGGTGAATATTCTTACCAAAGCATGGCCAAACTATCCCAGCCTGTCCTCTGCAGCCCTTGGGGAGACAGTTTCTCCACAAATCCCCAGAGAAAAAAAAATTGGAACAAGTCTCATTTCTGCCATGCAGATTACATTTGAACCAATGCTGGATGCATTAAGTTTCCAAAGGCATCTGGAGATCATAATGTAAAATCTGGTGCTATCTCATGATCTGGACTATTATCTTTTCCACAAACCGTACTGTTCTGTTTAACAGACTATGTGATTGTCTGTGGTATTGAATCATCTTCTAGAAAAACTGACCTGGAAATTACTCTGTTATTGTGATTTGAAATTAATAACTTTCTCAAGAATTTTATGGTCACTTAGATGAACCTTTAAATACAGCAGATCATTAGGTGAAGTATATAAGAATTGGTATTTAATAATCTGCCAAACACATGTAAAAGCATTTAATTGACAAAGAACTGTATTGGCATCTGTAGGTACTTAATTGCACAGACAGTATTAGAAGTTTGACTGCTATCCCTTTTTTGAAATACAATTTGTTACTCTCCCACTAGCCTTTCAGAGGAAAAACTCAGCATATTTTTTCCATTTCTGGAAGAACCTGTCTTTCTCAAAATGCCAGAGCACCTCATTAGTGGGAGCCTTGGTTAGCTCATAGATAGCTGGCAGAGGTGTTTTGTTGTGCTTGTTTCTGCTTCATTTTTCCCTGCTGTTATGACTAAGTAGAAGTAAAAGCATAGTTTTCATTGCATTTAATGGGAGCAGAATCTGCTTTTACTTCATAGCTATTTTCTTCTTCTGGCACTACACTGAAACGCATGTGAGGTGAGACACGGCGGTGAGGTGACTTGGTGGTGAGGGTTCCAAAAGCCAACACTGAATGCAGATAACACATTTCTGACTAGTTATGCGCATTTACAGGCCCTGACAGAAATTTAAGAGAAGCACTATATGGAGAAGTCATTAACTGAGATTTAAATTTGGGAAATACAGGAAATATGGGGAAACCTAAAATTTAAGGTCCACATTTAACATCTCTCTACTTCAAGCAAATCAGCAAATAGGGCAGGGCTGTGAAGTATGTTTATATTAGAAGAAAGGTACATAAGACCTACCTGATTCCTGCAGCTTCTTGAGTGTACCAATTTTGTTAGAGGAAAGCCGTGCTGCTTTTGCTGTCTTTCAGAACTGCTGGAGCCAGTTCAGGTCCTCACCAGCTTCTGGATAAATCGGATTCCAACCTCTACAACTGAACAGAAGGTTCTCCATGGGTTTTTCACCACCAGATATAACTTGGGGCATAATTAGAAATTGGGATCATGACTAGTTAGTTCTGAATAGTTATGAGAGGTAATGATGCATGGGAAGGAAACCATCTAATCGAATGAAGTAAACATTCTCTGGGTCAGTTTTAGAAAACCATATGTTTTTATCTGTACATTCAACACAGAAGCAAGCAAGGAGCTTGGCATTTGAAAGGTCAGATTTTAAATCAAAGCTATTGTTCAAACATCTTCCTTTGCAATGAGAAGCAGTAATAGCCCAGATGAAGACAATTTTAGTCTGACCCCCAGCTCTCTGGCTCCTCAGGGCTGGTCTACCTGTGCCTGCCTCTGGTAGGTGTTTATTTCTCTTCCCCAGGCATGAGTGTGCCTAGGGGATGAAGGCTGTGCAGGAGGGCCTCCTGGCTGTAGCTGCTGGGCATTGCTGAGCTTCAGAGCCTAAGCCCAGACAAAACACCCTGCCTGAGGGCTGGGCACCTGGAGCACCAGCCAAGCTTGCAGATGGAGAGGTAGCGGAGAGCAGTGACACTAGCTCATCAGCAGGCCCAAGGGTTGTCGAGACCTTGCAGGCATGAAGGCAAAGGAAAGTGAAAAGGAGGTAGCTGAGAGATGATACAATTGCTTTGCAGAGTACAGCCACAATAGGAGCTGTAATCACAGAGAAAACAGAGTGTCGATCTGAAATGCTGTTTCTGCTTTATTTTGTAAATACAGGAACTATGACTTCATGTCTCACACTTCAAGAGACATACTCTCGGGCTTGTTTTCTTCCATATCAGAGCTCTAAGAAATCAAAAATATGTCTCTCTATCTCAGTTCTGGCTCGAGGTTAATCTCTAGAAACAAGTAATGTAACATTTCCATCTATCTTTTCTATTCTTTTGGCGGTTTTAATTATACTAATATGCTATGACAATTTAAACAAGACACATCTCAGCTTCTGGCCTGCTCTGTAATGGTTCAGCTGCTACATGTGCTCCAGCATATTTTGCTCAGACAGGCTGCTGCTGGAGGCAGAGGGGAGGCAGAATAGTGCCCTTCTGTCATGAGAGATTTCATTGCACTGATCATTGTATGTTTGACAGATTCTTTGTCAATGTCAAGTGTCTTTTGTGGTTAAGCCCAGTAAAGCTAAGACAAAAGGTCTCCTAGATATTAGATATATAGTGACATTACTGAATTCACTTGGAGGCAGTAATTTTTTGTCAGCCTATGAAAAGAAAAATGGAGCTAATGGGAAAACAAAAGGAAGATGCTGGCATGCCTTTTTAGCTATTTTTGTTTATGTCAGACATTGTGATTGACATCTGGCCCAGAACACCCCTTCAACCATTGAGGCTGGTGTCATGAAACAGAACAAAGAGAAATCGCCAGCCAAGAAAGCACCACTGGCTCAGAAAGCACTGCTTTTTGTTTATTTTCTTTTAAGTGTTTCATTTTCAGTAATCAGTATCATTACACAAAAGTAGTTAGCTCACATGCACCCCCAACCCCCGCCCCCCCACACTTACTAATCGGACTTTTAAGTTTCCTTCATTTTTGCTTTCTTCCTGCCTGCTTGAATGGCACCAGAGTGCTGGTTTGGTTGGATGACAGTCTGTCATAACACTGATGTTTGAGGTTAGTGAAAACTGACGTAAAAAATACAATCCACCGGCCTTTAACTGAAATAGTGGCTCTGGTTTTTGTGGAGTTGGCAGGCAGCGTTTTTAAACCCCTTTCACAGTGAAGGCAGTTACAACATGCTTTTCTCTGTATCAGGCAATTCCATCATGAAGTACATTGTCTACGTCCGTTGTCATATCAGGATATTGCCTTTGAAGAGCAGTTTGTGGTTTCTTGTGTGGGCACTTCTCTTGTTGAAGTACCCTAAAAGGGTTGAGGGAATTTTGTGGTCATTCTCCAGGGCCGGGCCAATTACAAAGCTTTAAAATTTGTTTAAGAGTGATTTTGGGGAAATAGCAGTGACCAGAATAGGTCCTATAGACACACACCACCAAGGAACCTTTGTCACCAGTGTTCTGCAAGGGCTGTAGAATTTCAGAGACTTGGTCAAAATTATATATCAGCAGGAGGAAATTATTCCTTAAATTTCTAACTTAATCTTGAAAGTATGATGCTGAACATGGCAATAGCAAAAGAAGACTTTTCACAAGTCTAGAGCAAGACAGTCCATCAGCCACTTCCCTCCTTACAGTTATATGCTGAAATCATACCAGGCCTCTTACCTTACCAAAAATGACCTTAATCACTTAAAAAAAATTCCAAAGAAGTTGGCCCTTGAATGCATCACATGTGCTGGAACTAAACATACTTCCACGTTTTTAATAGGATACTTTTCAGTACTGAACACTGGGGTATATTCTGTAGAAGCACACACTTAACTCCCCTCAACGTTAATAGCAGGTGTGCTCACACATCGAGTGTAGAATTTCTCTGTCTCTTTGCACAGAGCTCTAAAAAGAACTTTGAAGAAATTGAGAAAAACAGAGAGAGCAGTATATTAATTTTAAGGAGATGAAAGCAGTATATGTCATTCCTAAATTTCATGGAAAATGCACCGTTAGTAACAAAGATGAGTAGAAAATTTCAAAATCATTTTGAGCAGCATTAAAATCAGTCTTCCCTGATTTTCTGTTTTCCCCTTCTTTTCAAAGCACATACATTAAACTCATTTTATGCTTATAATGTATATAATGATTCTAGACAACATGAGAAGGACACTGGGATTCTTCCTGTTTCAACGTATAAAGTGGCAAACCAATTTATGCAGCTTAAACCATTGCTAAAGAAGATGTATCAAAAATTGCCTGTGATCATTACAAATAACAGCCTGAAATGTTCACAAGAAGCTGTTTGCTTATCATATTTTCATTAAAACATCTTTTCACCTGCTTTGCTTTTCCCATGCCTGTAACCTGCATTGTAATCAGTCTTATTAACTGAGAACATAAATATGATTTATTATGGTCTGATAATGGAAGCTGCATGGACCAAGAGAAGGGATATATTGTCCTTTGATAAAATGGCTCTTTTCTCTCAAATAGAGCTCTATCATGAGAGCATGCAGAATGTAGTGAGTGATTATTTCCTGAGGGTGAATGATGGCAGAACCCTACAGAAAATTTTCTTGTTGGCCATGACAGCCTCTGAGTGTCCCCAAATCTCACCGAGTTTGACAACCTGCAGACACTTTTGATGAACTGTATTCTTCTGTCAGAGACAGCCTGTCTGGGAGGAGAAAAGGGAACCTTTATCGTCTGATCTGCTATTATTGTCTTGATCTTTTATAAGCAATCTCTAATGCACATGAATATAATATCCTTTCACACAAGTGCCAAACATAATAGAAATGTAGTTAAAGGACTCTTTTCTCGGTTATGTAAATGTCCTAATACCATAATTAGAAAAGATGGTTTGTGAATGATAGCTGTAAGGAAAGGGTAACCAAAATGTTTTAACATTATCTTTCTGTTTTAAAGACCAAAATCTATGATAAATAGCATTTGTGGTAGATATGGGGAACTAGCTTGTGCTGAAGCTTTTACCTCAAAGAGAATAGTTTTGAGCATAAAACTGGTGTTATATTTTCATAAAACACATAAATGGCAGCTGGTCTTAAGCCAGGAATGATTACTGGCAGATATGACTTAAAGAAAATGAGTATTCCACTCAAAATCCCTCCATGGCTGTTATAGAAAGAACAAAGCGTTATTATTAAGTAGTGTATTTAGACAAAGGGGTGTTCAAGACCAACTAAGTTCGCCAACAAATCTTTCTTTTATCTACATCCAGAAGAACAAGCATAACAAAATCTTTTTCAATTAACAGCTGTACACATTAGCAAAACACCCGTCTTTCTCAGCTCAACCCGTCTGGCTTATTCATCACGAAAATTTAAATGTTTGGGGAAAAGGTTTCCAAGTTGCCCAGTAAAAGCAAGATACTTGATTTTTCATTAACCTTTTGACATTTGGAGCTGGGATGTCCCAATATTAACTACTAATGGTCTTTTGCATTACCAGTTGGTGTTGAGAGATGTCCCAATTGTCAGAGTCAAAAGGTTAATCAGCAATTTCACACTGGTAATGTGGTCAGAGTTTGTATGTTACTGCCCGAACAGGAGGAAGAGGAAAATAAAGTCATTAACAGAAAACTACATCCCCACATTATTAAGTACCTCTCATATTTTTTTTGTTAGAAAATATTTCATGATCTATTTACTAAATATAGTGAATTTTTAGACGACTTTGCAAAACTTTGCTGAGAAGTCCAGGCGCAAATATGTAACCAACTTATTCGTAGAATCATAGAATTGTCAGGGTTGGAAGGGACAACTAGATGATCTTATAAGAAGATCATCTAGTTCCAACCC
>VYZX01021581.1:461-33811 GCA_013401335.1 Brachypteracias leptosomus | reverse complement strand
AAACTTCGTCCTGGGCCCGTCAATCACTTTAATAGCTGTTTACAGCCTATCATCAAGTCTTGCATAACATCCACATGACTTTGCTCAGATGCCTCCGACACCCAGAAGCTGCCCCTGAGCTCTATTTCGGGAGCCACGGAGCCCACGGCACCAACCGGCTGCATCCCTCGCCGACGTGCACCCCCCCACCCTCGGGGTGCTGGGATTGGGGGGAATCAAAGGGAAAAACATCCCCAAAGCAAAGAAAATCACCATTTTCTAGTTCATCGAAGGCAACCTCACACTGCTCCCTGGCTTTGGTGGGGAAGGGTTGTTGGGGTGACCACTGACCCCATCGCCAGGTGGATGTTCTGCTGCATGGGCACAAAGGATGCGGAGCAGTTTGCGGATGCTCTCGGGGGGCTGCGATGGGGGGGAAGAGACAAGAAAGCTGTTGAAAAGCTCATTTCTCAGCAAAGTTCTGCACCCCGTTGGCGGGCGGACGGGGGCAGAGGCGCAATCTGTGCTCGAGCGGCTGCCGGCTCCTTGCCAGCCCTTTTCGGCAGCGATGGCTGGGCTGCGGGGGGTGGGGACACGACACCACGGCTCTTTTTTAAGCTCTCCTGTCCTCCCCCTCTCCCGCAGGTTTCATAACCCTTCAAAGCAAGGAAAAGGCTCCGCTGGTTGCTGGCTAACGAGCCCCTGCGGAGGAAGAGCCGCGGCCGTGGCAAGGCAGAGATGTTCGGCAGCACCACGATGCGTATCGTGACATGGAGGCATCTTCTGGGGTCCCACCATCCACCAGAACCTCCCCGAGACCCACAGCAGCAGCCCCAGGGGGCTCATTTTGCACCAGGGCTGCTCCAGTTTGGCCAGTTCCCTCCCCTCAGCACCAGCCATGGCACGATGCCACGCGGGGCTGGGAAGCCTCGCCCTCCCCGTGTAAATATTTATTTACAGAGTGGAAAGGGGCTTATTTACTAAGCCAGGGCTGACAACCATACCCAAACTAATTTCTTTTAATAAGGCACTTGCAGTCACCCTGGCAACAGCACCGCAGCACCTTCCTTAGGGCGATGACTTCATGGGGTGAAAAGCTCCTGGGGTGGAAAAGGGGGATGCTGAGGGGGACCCTCCGGAGATGCCGTGGCCAAAGACACCCATCCCCACTCCTGGGGAGTCCCACTCCATCCCCGCAGAGGATGGTAACTCCCAGCCTCTCCTAGCAGTCATCCCTGCTCTAATTAGCGGCCCAATTAGCCAAGCAAAGGCTGGCTAATGAGTGCAGAGCTGCTGTGGCCCAGGGGGCAGCCACAGCCGGGCACTTTATACTCACCCTCAGCTCAGGCCGGGGTGAGGTGATGGGGGAAGCAGCACCTTCCATCCACACCCCTTTGCCAAGGGCACGGCAGAAACGGGCAGTGCTGGGAATGTGGGAAGGGAAAGAGGAGGAGGGAGGGATCATCAACCCCTGCCCCAATGCCCTTCCCTGGCAGACACAGAAGGGGGGCTGAGGGAGATGGGAACAGCCAGATCCTCTGCTCTGGTCCAGAGGGCACAAACAGAGACATAACTATCCATATTTTTTTTAATATATGACTATATATAGGCAGGAGGGCATGGGAGCAGCTCCTTGCTTTGCCAAGGGGAAAATTGAGAAAACCTGCTCTAGTGGGAGGTGTCCCTGCCCATAGCAGGGGGGGTGGAACTAGATGATCTTTAAGGTCCCTTCCAACCCTGACAATTCCATGATTCTATGAAAATAAGGGATAACACAGCTCCTACCTCCTGCTTTGGGTTGGACAACACAATGGCTGCTCTATTAATACCTGTAATAACAGCACTAATCAAGGAAGGTGTAGGATGGAGGCAGAAGGATTTTGACATCCTTCCACCAGCCTGGGTGAGGGGGTAAATTGCTGGGAGCCCTGGTACTAGAGACAGGAGCAGGATTTCTCTGCTCCCCAGCTCTGCCTCATAGAAGAAATAAACCCTGGTTTTAAAACCCTGGATCCATCAGCTCACTGTGCAATTCAGGGTTTGCAAAACAACCCCCAGAACCTGAAGGAAGCTCCTTCCCCTCTGAAACCCAGATCTTAACTCACACATTACCTGAGGAGGGGGGTTTTTTGGACAGCCGACGCAGAACTCAGGCCAAGCTGGGGTGTCCCTGGGGAAGAGGGGGCAAAACACCACAAATAAAACCCCAAAGCAGAGGACTCACCCCGGGCAGTGAAGCAGGCTGTGATTTACTGGGACAACAACACTCGTACAACAGAGAACACGACTGAGCTGAGGCACCCGTGTGGCAAAGCCACCCAGCATCACCACGCTGGGGACCATGGAGAGGGGACCCTGGGAGCAGGGGCCAGAGCCATGCTTGTGGTCCCTGGTCCTGGTTTCCCTCTCGTCTGCCCCCCCAGACACACAGACACACAAGAGAAACCTGCTGGAGCTCAGCAAGGCTGCTACATGCTGCAGGAGGGAGTGAAAGGCAACAGGTTCCACGGGCACTGCAGCCACCCCGTGGGGGATGGTGTGTGAGTCCCTCCATAGGCACTTGATCCATGGAGCTGGATCCTGCAGGAAAGCCCGTCCTGGGGGTCACCAGGCAGGGCCCGATGCTGCTGGGGCTGAGCAGAGAGCTCGATGCCTCCACAGTGGGCACTGAGAGAACTGGGAGGCCCACGGGTGAGGGCACCAGCTTCTTGTGCAGGGCATAGGGTGGTGATGATGAGTGTCCCCACACCTACCGACCAGGTTTGAGGAGACTCATCCCCTTCATGGGCCACCCTGGAGCCTCCTCTGATGCTCAGCTGGGCAGGGACACTGGCAGGGTACACAGAGAGCAGCATCGGGCTCTGAAATGGGCTCACCCTCCTCATCATCCCCTTTTCCTTCCCTGGAAGCCAAGGGGATGTAGGAGGGGCTGCGCCGATGCCGGGCACTTGCCCCTGGATGCAGGACAAGGGACCTGGCAACTCCAGGAGCCCCCAACATTGGGGGAACACTCATTATGCCCATGTCTCCAGGTTAACAGAGCACTGGGCAGCTCCGGGGAGTCAGCCTGGGTCTTTTGGGAGAAGTGAGGGATCAAGAGAACCAAGGGATGAAGAGAAGTGAGGGCTCAAAACCCAGCTCGCTGTAACCCCAGGAGGGCTGAGATGCATGTGCCCCAGGAATACACCCTGCTCTGGAGAGCCCTGGGGAGCAGAGGGGGTCGTGGTGGGCAGGGAGCTGGAGGAAGGCAGAAAACAAGAGGTAGGTTTTGCTCATGAGCTACAATACTCCCCATCTCCACCAGCTCTGCTCAGAAAAAAGCAGAAGATCTGATGCAGAGCAGACTCCTGCTCCCAGCGCTCTGCTGGGCTTGGAGGGGACACATCCCCCATGGGGAGGGTTGAAAGAAAAGCAGCTTTTTCTGAGGAGGAAACGCCCTTTCCCATATTCCCACATTCCCCCAGTTTCCCAGCTCTCTGCAGCTGGGCACTCTCAGCTCCTACACTCCCTTTCTTGCCCATCCTCCCTTGGCAGAGGAGCCCAAACCCCTTTGTCGATGAGTTAGCTTTGATTTCTCCAAGTCCCAAGACAACACCAGTGGAAGTCCAACCAGAACTGGGAACTTTCTCCAGCAGAAAATTAAAGACAGAAAAAAAAAATTAAAAAGAAAAACCCCAAACCTGGAATCTGTACTTCCCCCTGGGAACGTCACTGACTTCTAGTAACACATTTTGGTTGTAAAATGTGCACTCCCAGCTTCTCCTCCTGCCGCCTCCTCTTCTTCCCAGCAGGTTCTGGAAGCCACAGTCCTCACAGTGGCTCCGGTGCCCTTGGTCTGCTACAAATTATGGTGGCTAATGAAGGTCCTGGCAAAGGCTGGGCTGGGCTGGAGCTGGCAAAGGGACTTTGCTGCACCCTAGTGCAAGGTGCTCGTCATGGAGAAGGCTCCTGTGGTACCCACGATGGGCCCAGGGATGCAGTTTGAGTCTGGCCATCACTTGGCTTTAAGCAGCATGGATGCAAGCAGCAGAGAGGGGGAGAGGGTTGGGTCTGGGAGGACTCTTCCCCTTCTCTTCCCTTCAAGAGGGGGGAGGCAAGGGCAGGTCTGGCCACGGCTCTTGGGGTTGATGCTACAGGGGCCCTGGCACAAGCCCACCAGCTCAGGGAGGGGGTTTAGAGGGTCAGGCATCCTTAAAAGAACAAGCCCCCGAGCCACTGGGCTCAAAGGCAAGTCCCTGTGGCTCAGAGCCAGTGGGAGGCTCATGTGGAGAAGGAAGGGTTCAGTGTTTTGGCAGGGAACAAAATTCCCCCATTATTTTAACACGGGGAGTCTCTATTTGGTGTCAAGTGCAAGGGCCTGTTTCCTTGCCCCATCCCATCCTTCAATCCCAGGCTCTCCTGCTCTGCCTGCGATGCTCTGATGGCAAGCTGTCATCTGCAAGGGATGTCACAAACCCCCTGGGGTCACAGAGGGGCTGTGGGAGCCCAGCACTGTGTGGATGTGGTGGGGTCTGGTCCCAGTTGGTGCATCGCTGGGCTCCAGGCAAGGCAGCATCCTCCTGGCTGTGACAGTGGGGCTGCTCTTCAGCTGGTCAGTCCCAGCCTGGCTTTCCTCTGGTCCATGAGATGAACATGTCATCAGACATTCACCTGCTCCAAAAGACATCTGGGGAGGCAGAAGCCTGGTGGGAGCCTCAGGAGAGCAGCAACTTGGGCTGGAAGCCAGCAGTGATTTGGGGCTGGGATGAGGCAGCCAAGAGAGGACAGGGGCTGGGAACCAGGGGAAAGCAGGAGCAGAGGGACCTGCTGGAGCTGGAGGTGCTGCTCCAGTTAAAAATAAACAGCATCCTACTGCAGGCAGCCCTCCTGGGGCAAAACACCAGCCGTGGAGCACAGGGCTTTGCCCGGGCTGCTTCTGCTCACAGGACTTGCTCTAACAACCACACACTGTCCCTGCAGCAGAGCAGCTGAGCTCCACGGAGGTGTTTCCTTGAGGACAGGTCCCTTCTCCTCCTGCACCCTCGGGAAGCTGCCCAAGCCCCTCTCCTCCCCCCCTTTACACGCTGCTGGGGTTGTAGCACAGGAGGTTGAACTCCAGGTTCTCATCCCAGTGCCGGAGCAGGACGAAGAGCTGCTGGGCTGCAGCTTTCACCGTGGCCAGGCTGGAGCCCTGGGGGAAGTGCTGCTGGCTCAGCCACAGGCTGGCTTTGGCGGCCACCAGCTCCCACTCGATGAAGTAGGAGGCTGAGCTGTGCTCCAGCCAGGCCAGGGCCACCGCCGTGGCCCACAGCATCCCCTCGGGCTCCGTCTGCTGCTGCAGCTCCAGCTCAAACAGCAGCGCCTGCACCTTGGAGCCATCCCTCTCCAAGCCCTGGTTGCTCTCAGCTTGCCCCTCGGCCAACGTGCTCTCTGGGGAGGAGAAGCGGCGGATGGCGATGGCTGGAGGGGACAGCTCCTGCTCAGCCCTGAGGGCTCTGGAGATGCTCTCCACCACGCTGCCCGAGAAGTGACGGAGGCGGCCGGCGTCCTCTGCATGGCTGCCAGGTCCCCCTGGAACCACAGCTGGGGAGACATCTCTGGTGGTGGGACTCTTCCCGTGCCCCTTGGGGACCAGGAGCTGCCGGCCAGAGCCAAGGCTTGTGTGCTCCCCAGAGGGACTGGTCTTCTTGGTGCTGCAGGAGCTGGAGGGGCTGAGGGCCAGGCGGTGGCAGGAGAAGGGAGATGTCCACTTCAGCTTCTCCATGGGGATGTTGATGGCATCGCAGAAGGCCGAGTTCATGAGAAAGGCACCACAGGCCAGCTGCAGAGATGCCTGCGAGGAACAGGCACAGAGAGAAGCTCTGAGATACCAACCACTCCTGGGAGGCTCAGGAAAAAGGCATGATGGATGGAGCAGCTCTCCAGCTCTGAGCACACCATTGGATATGGCCATCAGAGACAGCAAGAGGCAGGGTCTGGGGGATCCTCCTGCTCTCTGCTCCCCTGCAGTGACCACACGGCCCTGGCAAGACCAGGAAGGAGCTGCTCACCAGGGGCAGGTAGTCTATGTTCTCGTTGTCGCCCTCGGCGCTGGCTTCACTCACTCTGCCTGGAGCTTTACTCATGAACCCTTTGGCAGCTCGGATCAGCAGCCTGGTTTTGTTGAGGGTCAGCCTGCAGGAGGATGAAAAGGTGCCCATAACCCCCGTGCCCCTCCTGAAGTCCACCCTGCCTTCTGAGAACCACCCCCAGGCACTGGCATCCATCTCCAGCAGTTCACCCTGGGGTGTCCCTCCTCTCCCCTGCCCTTGTGTTGGCCTCGGGCCCACAGAGGTGCAAGACATCTGGTAGGGTCAGAAGAAGGTCGAGTTGGTCCATACCTAGGAGCAAAGAGGCTCTCGATGGATCTTGGGGCTTGTGCAGAGGAAGCAGACAGGCTCTGAAACGGACCTGGGAAGAAACACAAAGCTGGGATAAAACGAGGTGCTACAGGAGAGAAAAGGGGAGCAGAGTCCATGCAGTGGGACATGGGGTGGCTCGTTCCACTGCTGAGTCTTTGGCAAAACCCTTCCTCTCCCCTTGCCTCACTTTCCCTACATGGATCATGAAATTCCCACACCTCTGGGGGAAATCTCTACCAAAGGCCCCATCAGGCTCTGCCCTTTGCACCGCGGGAGGGGTCAGGTCAGATTTGAGGTCAGAAGGTCTCCTAAAAACCCCAAAACTCAGCAGTGAAGGTCCCAACTCCCAGCCCCGAGGCACCTGCACCCTGGCAGGCACCGTTCCCTACCTTGGGCAGAGGGGGAGGTGCTGCTGCAGGGCCCCAGGCTGCTCTCCTCGGCATCTGCAACACAGGAACCACATCAGCCCAGATCCCCACTCACCACCACGGCCCCATCAGGCTAATGAGCCTGATCGGGGGTGATTTTAATTCAGCTGCAGAGCTGACAATGCCAGACAAGGTCCAACCCAGCTTGTCTTCATTAGCAGGGGATTTGGTGACAAGCGAGCGCCTCACGTCCCCTCACCTCTAATTACAGCTGGATTCATCCCTCCTGTTATCTGTCTTACGGCTGCCAATTAACTGCCCAGCCTTGTCAGCAGCCACTGCCTGAGGTTTGGGAGTTTCAGGGGAAATTGCAGCTTCTTCCCCGTTCGAGGAGATGGGCTCCAGCCAGACACGTGTCTGCTGAGCACCGTGTTCAAAGGGGAAGGCAGAAGAAAGGACAGACCAGAGAACATGTCCCTTCAAAGACTAAACCCCCGAGATCAGGAGCATCAGGATGGAGACAAACCCCCAGGGGATCTTACTCGTGCTGTGAAATCCATCCTCTCCATCCTGGCCACAGGCTGCCTGGGGACGTCCAGGGGAAACTCCACGGTGCCTCCTGTTCCCTGAGCTCCTCTGGCTGCCCTGCTTGGGTGCTGCCCCTTGGCAGGAGAGAAGGGAATTGCCAGCATCAGAGAGGGACTGGCCACACATAATGGCAACAAAACCCAGGACTGATGAGCTTGGGCATCTCTGAGCATCCAGAGCTAAGTGTGGACCACGGGGAAGAGGCTCTTGCCACCAGAGCACCATCATGGCTCAGCCATGGCCTTGGGTAGGTAGGTCTGGTGTTGAATTGAGCCATGGCTTCACAGGGTTTGCTCTGAGTGAGGTTTCTCAGGTGACACCCTCCCTCCCAGGACATTCCACCCTCTCTCCAGCCCCAGGTTACCCGTGTGGGTGTACTGGATGGTGGTGGGCAGGTAGGAGTTGGTGCTCAGGTCCACGGGCACGAACACCGTGTACTTGCTGATGACGTTGCAGGACTTGCTGGTGTGGACAGCACTGACCTGGTACCGCCGGCCAGACCCTGCCACGTGAGAGACACCAGCATTAGAGTCCACGTGCCCCATGGGCTCCATCCACCCCTTGGACCCAGCTCCCAGACCCTCCTCCATGCTTGGGCTCCATGCCCAGCAGGGACTGTCTCCCTCTAACCTCTGCCCACTGCTTGTTCTGCTCTTATTTCACATGCACAGCTGCATTTTCATGCAGGAGAAGTTTGGCAGGACCCTGGGACATGTGCAGCCCAGAGCAGTGAAGTGCAGCTGCTGTTGGATGCCACCTCCCAGCTCTGGGTGACTAACTCCTTACAAACAATCATCACCCAACCCATGAAGCAGGGGGCACAAAAGGGCATGAGCTCCAGTGTCTTAAACATGCAGTGAGGCTGCAGAAGCAGGAGAGAAGCAGATGGTGCTGCCAGTTGGGAACTATGTGAGTTTAGAAGAGGAGGCTGAGAGGAGACCTCAGTGCTCTCTACAGCTACCTCAAAGGAGGTTGTGGTGAGGCTGGGGTTGGGCTCTTCTCCCAGGTAACTAATGACAGGACAAGAGGTGATGGCCTCAAGTTGCACCAGGGGAGGTTTAGGTTGGACATTAGGAAGAAGTTCTTTACTGAGAGTGGTCAGGGACTGGCCCAGGCTGCCCAGGGAGGTGGTGGAGTCACCATCCCTGGAGGGGTTCAACAAACGAGTAGATGTGGTGCTCGGAGACATGGTCTAGGGTCAGGTTGGACTTGATCCTAGAGGTCCTTTCCAACCTAAATGATTCTGATTCTCTATTTCCCCCCTGCCTGCCCTTGCTTTGACTGCTGGGAAGCTGGACCCCCCCCAGGCAGGGCAGGGCAGGGCTGGGGGGGGCTGTTACCGTGCTCGATCTCACTCTCCCTCTCAGCGAGCTGCTCCAGGTCCCGGATGACAGCCCTGGCTGCCAGGTGGTGGAAGGTCTCACTCCACAGGTCCGAGCTGCTGCCCCCCTGGCTGTCCCGCTCTCGGAAGAGGGGGCAGATATCAAAGGTGACCTCCCACTGCAGGGGCTCGCCGCCCCTCAGCCCCTTCACCACCACCCTGCAGAGGGCCCTGGGGGGGCGCGGGGCAGCGCTGGGGTCCAGCTCCGGGGGCTCCCAGTCGGAGGAGGTCTCTGTCTCAAAGGTGAAGGAGGGATGCTGGGCAGGCTCTGCAGAGAGGGGAGAGGCGGGTAATTAATCACATTCAATTCCCCACTGCCACCAGGAAACCATAATTAATGCTCCCTAATTTTCTCAGGGTGGCACAGAACACGAAGCGAGGTCCCCGAGCCCCCCCTCCCTGGTTACCTGGCTCCCCGGGGCTCCGGCTGTCAGACGAGGACCTCAGGCTCCCTCTGGCACTGAGGGGTCCCAGCCCCCTGCCCTGCAGCCCATCCAGCACCATCGGGGGGTCGGTGTCGTGGCCAGAGGAGATGCAGCCCCAGGGGAGCAGGGAGGGCCGGCGGGCACCAGCACCCCGGATCCTTGTGGCAGAGGCTGTGAAGGGCTGAGAGCAGAGCAGACGTTAGGGCAGGAGCTGGTGGCACAGACCTGCTCTGTCCCCTCTGATGCCCTCTGTCCCCCACCCAACCCCAGAGTGAGGTTCAATCATGCCAACATGCAGGACCCTCTCTGCTCGACCCCAGCTGGGATCTGTGCCCAGACCTGCCGGGTGTCCCCAAGGGACCCTGGCCCCAGAGGCTCCTTCCCCAGCCAGGCAGGAGGTGAAATATGAGTTTCATCCCTCCAGACATTTTAATGACTTCACTTGGGAACCAAAGGGAAGAAGAGAGACAGGAAGATCAAGGACCAGTTGCTTAGTAACGGGAGGAGACAGGCGCAGGGGATGGGGAGAAGGGAATTTTAATATTTTTTTCCACGAGATTGTTTCTCCACTTTGAGGAGACATGAACTCCCTCCCTCCAGCATCTCCAGTGCCAGATCCCACATGGATGTCCCCTCTGTGGGGAGCTCTGTTTCTATCCCTGTCCCCGGGGCTGTGGGAAGGTTCCCCTAAACCCAACAGCCTCTATCTCCCTAACACAACCCCAGCAAGGGGCAGAGGTGGTATAAAGGGGTGGATCTCAGTGCTGCACAGAAAGATGCTTTCTCTGAGTGGAAGGCAAGAACGTGGCCTCCACCACCATCAAATCTGTGGGACCACCAGTAAAACTGGGAGGCAGGCAGCCCTGGAGCTCCTTACTAAGCTAGGACTGGGATACTTAAAAGCAAGAAGTCCCTGCCAGACCCCTTCTAATCAAAACCTGCTCCTTCCCTGCCCCAGCTCCCCTCACAGCCAGGGGAAGCCAGCCAGGAATGGAGCTGGGGGCTCAGGCTGCCCATCACCAGTGCTGACCTTTCCCTCCCAGCACAGCACACACCAGATGAGCTGAGGACTCACGTTCACACCCCTGGAAATGTCAAGCCCTGGCAGCCAGAGCTGGGGGAGCCACTGGGAGCCCTCACAGCACGAGGGATGGCAAAGCCAGGCTGCAATTAATTAATTGAGCAGGTTGCCTGCTGTTAACCATTCCCTGCCCTCCAGAAGGGAGGGGTTTCCATCCCAGCCCTCACGCTGAGCATCCTGTGGGCAGGAGGATGCTCTGTCGACCTTTGCAAGGTCACTGGTACCCCTAAAACCTACCACCCTTCGTGCAGTGATGCTGTTCCCCACCCTACTGCTGCAGCCGGGGGGGCTGAGGTCTCCTTCTTCCCTGTGGAACACTGGCCTTTCCTCCCCTTCACCCCCTGATCTCCCCCCAGCCCATCTCTAACCACAGCAGAGAAGTGAAGCCCCAGACATCCCCCACTCTGAGTTTCCATGGGAACAGAAGTGCTGCTGGTCCTCCCAGCCCTGCAGATGCTGATTTCAGAGCAGAGCATCCCGGCAATGCCAAGGATGAGAGAAAACCATCCCCACCCTGCCACAGAGCAGTTGAAACATCTTTCCAAATGTCAGCAGCTGCAGGCGGGGGACATGGCACTGCTCAGCAGATGGAGCATCACACGGGCCCACGTCTCAGCCCCACGCTGGGGTTCCAGCTACAGCAGCTGGGGAGCTGCTTTGGCACTGACTTGCTTTTCCTCCAGAAGGCACCAGCAGCCTGGCTTGTGTCAGCACCTGTGTGACCAGCAGGACCAGGGCAGGGATCATCCCCCTGCACTGGGCACTGGGGAGGCTGCACCTCAAATCCTGGGGTCAGTTTTGGGCCCCTCACTCCCAGAAGGACCTTGAGGGGCTGGAGTGTGTCCAGAGAAGGGCAACGAAGCTGGGGAAGGGTCTAGAGCAGGAGTGTGGTGAGGAGCAGCTGAGGGAGCTGGGGGGGTTGAGCCTGGAGCAAAGGAGGCTCAGGGGAGACCTTCTGGCTCTGCACAACTCCCTGACAGGAGGTTGGAGCCAGGTGGGGTCGGGCTCTTCTCCCAAGGAACAAGGGACAGGACAAAAGGAAATGTCCTCAAGTTGCCTCAGGGGAGGTTTAGGTTGGAGCTGAGGAGAAATGTCTTCCCCACAAGGGCTGTTCAGGGCTGTGCCAGGCTGGGCAGGGCAGTGGTGGAGTCCCCATCCCTGGAGGGGTTTCCAAGGTGTGGAGATGTGGTGCTGAGGGCCATGGGTTAGTGGTGCCCTGTCAGGGATGGGGGAATGGCTGGACTTGATGATCCTAAAGGTCTTTTCTAACCAGAACGATTCTGATTCTGTATCTCAGGACCAGTGTGATCCAAGCTCTTTCCCTCACACCCCTGAGGTTCTCCTGCTGCTCCACGCTGGCCTCTGCCCCAGGCAAAGCCTCTCTGGGGGTCACATACCTGGAAATCCACCTGCCAGGGCTCGGGGCTGAGCTGCTGCAGGTCCTGCAGGTGGGTTTTCCGCAGGGGGTTTCTCACCAGGGCAGTGCCAGGGTCACTGGCCGTGGGCACCTTCTTGCAAGGCTCGTGGTCAGCAATCTGGGTGGTGCTGTACGCCCGTCTCCTGGAGGAACCCTTCACAGCTGCTCCTGCATGGGGGGAGAGAGGGTCAGAGTGGGACCAGCCAGCACCATCCACCCCTGGCTCATGATGGGTGGTGGGCAGCCCACCCCGGGGCCACGGGGGCCACACTCAGCCCTGCACGGTTCTAAGCAAAGCAACCAAACCACGAAAGGAAATCAGAGCCTACACTCCAAACTCTGGGGAATTCAGGAGAGCAGGTTGGGGAGGTTGTGTCTGAGCAGTTCTCAGCCAGAAAAAAAAGCCTGACTGCATTTCCCCAAACCTCCCTGGAGAAGACAAAGGGTTTACTAATGAAATCTCATTAGTGCAGACACTCTCCTGTCAGAGCAAGAGCAAAAATTTCCTCTGGAAAGACAGGATTTGTCATCACTCCTGACAAGGGTGAGGGGATGAGTGGCACAGCTCCTCACTAAACACAAGAACACCCCGTGAGGAACAGAGGTTTCCTTGTCACGTGGAAACCCAACCTGGGTTTATGCCCCAGGGTGCTGACAGACCACCCAGCCCAGCTGGGAGGCTGAGGGGTGACACCCTGGGGACACTTTGGGTCCATTCCCCCCACCTCTCCTGACCTTGAACTGCAACATCAGGGAAGCAGGACTCGCTCTTCTACCCGGGCTACCCATTTTCTCACTCCTCTCCTTCTCCACACACCGAAGGGGAACTTGGGAAGCTTGTAAATAATTATGTGGCCAAAGCTCGAGCTGCTTTGAAAGTCCCCGGGGAAGGCAGATCTGCAGCACTCCCCTTGATTTCCTGACAGGTTTGGATGAAACATCCAAGGCAAACAGACTCGCTCGAGCCTCAGGAGATCTGTCACCCCTCCTGCAAACCCCTCCGGCTCCTCGGGAGGATACTGATTTGTCAGACAAGCAACTTGTTAGAGCAGTGACAGAAGCCTGATTAGGAGACAGGAGCATCACACCCACGCTCCTGGAGAGGAAAACCTGACCCGTGTCCGTGTCCGAGTCTCCTCCAGGATCTCTGCCCACCACCAGGTGACCGGGGGCACGGTCAGTGGGGCAGCAACCCTCGGAGTCCCTGGAGTGGTTCCAGCTCTCCACGCCTGCCGCCTCCTCCTGTGAGTGGAAGAAAACGGAGCTGCCCGACTCCTGGGAGCGCATCGTGCTGTAACGGCGCCTCTTGTCCTGGGGAGAGCAGAGAGAGGGAACGGGTCCTACCAGGGTCCACCAGCTGAGAGAACCCACTGCTTGGGCACCACAGCTCTGGTGTCTCACCCACCGTCGCCCTTGAGGACAGGGTGAGAAAGCAAGAGACACCTCCTGAGCGCACACACCGAGCCAAGACACCCATTGTGCCCGTGGACACCAGCACCCCCAGCCCTGGGACAGCCCCAGCAGGGGGGACTCACGGATCTGGGGTTGGAGCTGTATGGGGACGTGTCGCAGACGATGCCGTAGCCGACCAGGCGGTCACCAGGGAAGAGGCATCTGGTGCTGATGGGGGAAACCAGGACCTCGGTGCTCTCGGGAAAGATCCACTCCACAGACACGTCACTCAGGGCTGGAGCCATGGCCTTCTTCAGGGACTTGATCATCTGAGGCAGGAAGAAGAGGGGAGAGGAGCAGCTGAGGGAGCTGGGGGGGTTGAGCCTGGAGCAAAGGAGGCTCAGGGGAGACCTTCTGGCTCTGCACAACTCCCTGACAGGAGGTTGGAGCCACGTGGGGTCGGGCTCTTCTCCCAAGGAACAAGTGACAGGACAAGAGGAA
Organism: Brachypteracias leptosomus; assembly: GCA_013401335.1. NCBI lineage: Eukaryota > Metazoa > Chordata > Aves > Coraciiformes > Brachypteraciidae > Brachypteracias > Brachypteracias leptosomus. The sequence goes on along the minus strand of VYZX01021581.1, from coordinate 20,299 downwards.
AATGCCTCAAGTTGCCCCAGGGGAGGTTGAGGTTGGACATGAGGAGAAATGTCTTCCCCACAAGGGCTGTGCCAGGCTGGGCCAGGCTGGGCAGGGCAGTGGTGGAGTCCCCATCCCTGGAGGGGTTTCCAAGCTGTAGAGATGTGGTGCTGAGGGACAGGGGTTAGTGGTGCCCTGGCAGTGCTGGGGGAATGGTTGGACTTGATGATCTTAAAGGTCTTTTCCAACCCAAACAATTCTATGATTCTATCAACTGATTCCTACCCTCTCCTGACCCTAGATGGGCTTTTGCTCCCCCTTAGGTTCCTCTAACACCCATCCCAGCACCTCCAGCCCCTTAGCATGGTTATACCAAGGGCAGCAGAGCAAAGCACAGGAGTGATCCCACACTGCATGTTATCATAGAATCTCAGAATGGTTTGTGTTGGAAGGCACCTCAAAGATCATCCCATTCCACCCCCCCTGCCATGGCAGGGACACCTCCCACTAGACCAGGTGGCTCCAAGCCCCGTCCAACCTGGCCTTGAACACCTCCAGGGATGGATTATCCACAGCTTCCCTGGGCAATGGTGCCAGCTCAAAGCAAGGTGGGAGCTTGTGGTCAGAGGTATCTGGCTGCAGTGCAAGGCAGCACCTCCTGCTCCCCACCAGCGCCCAGGAGAAGCTGGTGACCTCCACTTGACCAAGCCCCAGCACCCCACACCCACTGACATCACTCCTATTTGTGGTACAGGTCCTTGCTGGCACAAGCCCCTGCTGGAGACCAGCAGAGCTCTGCTAATAACACATGTGGAGAAGACCAATATTCGTGAGTATCTCATGGACAAACCTACCAGGGAGCCACCTACAAGAGCCTCCCTGCACACCAGGGGAAGAGAACACCCAATTTAGAGGCAGAGCAGCTCAAATGTTCTCTATTGTTCACAGCTTCTTCCCAGGCTCAGGAAGACACACCAGGCTGTGTTTTATAAGGCTATTAATTGATGCCTCAGACTGCTGAAGGCACTGAGCTGCACAGCCTGCAAAGCTCTTTATTAATAGCTCTATATATGGAAAAAAAAAAATCAACCTTCCCTTCACTGTCTTTGCTTTTAATTTACATCAGAAATGCTGATGCCATCCTGACTTAAGAGAGGGTTTTGTGTGCTCCAGGTTCCTGCGGAGGGGTGGACTTGTTGAATTCCTCTTTTTGTGAGATGAACAACATCAGAACCAGCTTTTTAGAGATATTTAGGAGCTCAAGACCCAATTCTCTCTGGGTTGAGTCACTCAGGGGCTCAGCACCAGGCTTTCACCAGGGACAGAGCCATTCTTAGGGCACGTTCAAGGCACATCAGTTTATTCAGAGAGCACAAATGAAGAGACTCTCCCTTGGCTTTCAAGCTGGTTTAACAGGCAAAGCTCTGGCAGCACCTTCCCCTCCCTCCAACCCCGGGTGCTTCTCGCCTGAGCAACGCCAGGGCTGAGCCCGACTTCAAAACTAATTGGCTGCTTTGATGCTGGTGCTTCTGCCCTCGCTGGTGTGGAGGCAGCAGCTCCCTTTGAAGGCAGAGCTGCTGCACGGGGGCTACAGCCCCTCCCCAGCCCTGCACAGGGGGTGAACCCCCCCCCCCATCCCCTGACAGCCGCAGATGAAGCTGCTCTTTCATCCCCCTCCCGCTCGCCCACCTGCTGCCGAGGGGGAGCTGGGAAGGCAGCACCAGGATGGGGAATAAACCCCCGTGGGCTCCCCCGGGCTGAGCCAGAGCATCCCCAGAGGGTCCCCCCCGGGGTACCTTGGGCTGCAGCCTCTCGCCCTCCGCCAGGAACTCGGGTGCACCCCTGGTCACGGCTGCCACCCCCCGGACCAGCCTCCCGCAGGCGTTGGGTCCGATGCCGAAGCTGAAGCACCTGCAAGGGGACAGGGAGGGTCAGGACCCCAGGACAAAAACCCCCCTGCAGCTCATCCCCTCCCTGCAGGCAGAAGACCCCCCCCTTGGCTTTATCCAATGGAAAATAAACCAGCTGCTGTTTCAGGTGGCTGGGAGGAGGGTTGGGAAGGAGCATCCCCCTGCTCTGGGCAGACCTCACACCCCTTCCCTGAAGGGCTGCGATGCTCAGGGGCCTCCCCCCCTTGCAAACACAAACAAGCTGCTTTGCTGCCAGTTCAGCTCTTTTCCTGCTGAGTGCCCGTGGTCAATAGCACTAAAAGGCCAGTAATTATCTCTGCTCACAATTAAAACAACCGTTTTCTGAAGGCAGGAGGAAGCAGCCAGGCGAGGCTGCTGCCCTGACTCCCAGCTCGTGAGTCAGGAGCTGGGTTTGGGCTGGAGGAGGCTGGGCAGGGAGGGCAGAGGGAGCAGGGCCTGGAAGCTGGGAGGGATGGGGAGGGATGGGACACAGTGTTGGGCCAGGGCAGGGAGAAACCACATCCAGCAGCAACCTGCATCTGCACAAGGGGCTTTTCTCCTCGAGATTTTTAATCCTTAGCTGGCTGCAAGTCTTAAGTCAGCCTCATGCTCCTCTTCACTAAGGCTCTGGTCTTCTCTGGAGACAGGGGCTGCTCACACAACTTGATGGTGCCTTCCAGGGTCACCCAAGACCACACTCAAACCCTGATTGCATGCACCACCATGCCTCTCTAAGAGGGAGGGGTGGGCTGCCCCATACAGCTGGGACTCTATATAATAAAAAAGCCACAGAGCAGCTTCCCTGCTAAGCCCTGAAGTCTGAGGGATGGAAGAGGAATAAGGTTTTATTACATTTGTCTTATGTTTCATGCCCCTTAAGGAGGCAGAGGAGAAACGAGAGCAGCTTGTCATCAGGGCTGGAGAAGCAGGCTGGGTGCTGGAGGCACAAATTAGCTGCTTTTTTACATAGCTCTCTTTCAGCACATTCAATTCTGCACAGCCCCATCCTGGAAGCAGCTGGGGCCAGCCCCAGATGTGCTTTAAAAAAAAAAAAATAAAATGTTTAAAAGCCCGTCAAGGAAGATTGTTCATGTGTCAATCTCTCCTCGCAGGAAGCATCAGACGAGAGCGCCTGGGAAGTTGTCAGCCCAATTATCCTGCTTTTGATTGTTTAAAAAGCATCTGAACTTCTGGGATCCGTTCCAAACCCTTTGAGGTTCTCCTGGTGCTCATCGCAGCCATCTCCCTGCCTCCCTCTCTCTGCACCAGGGACGGCTGGGAGGTGGAGAATTGGGTCCCCCCCACCCCGTGCCAGGCTCCTGCCCCCACAGCCCCCGTACCGGGTGGAGCACGAGTGGTTCCTCAGCAGCTCCAGCACCTTCCCCGTGTGGCTGGTGGCCCCGTTGGTCAGCAGGAAGAGCAGCCGGGGGTGGCCCCTGTGGAGGGGCTGACGAATGACCCACTGCAGAGGGGGTAAGATGTTGGTGCCCCCCATGTCAGCCCGGAGCCTCCTGATGCTCTCGCAGGCGATGGCCAAGCTCTCCTGCCCAAAGGAGCAGAGTCAGAGAATCAGAGAATGTTTGAGGCTGGAAGGGACCTCCAGAGGTCACCTGGTCCAACCTCCCTACACCAGCAGGGACATCTCTACCTAGGGCAGGCTGCTCAGAGCCCCAGCAAGCCTGACCTTGAAGGACTCCAGGGATGGGGCCTCCACCCCTTCTCTGGGCAGCCCATTCCACTCATCTATCACCCTCAGATTAAAGAACTTTTTCCTAATATCCAGCCTAAATCTCTCCTTCCCAGCTTAAAACCATCACTCGTTGTCCTGTCATTACAAACCCTTTTGAACAGACCTTCCCCTGCCTTCCTGTAGCCCCTTCAGGTTCTGGCAGGTCATTATAAGGTCCCTCTGGAGCCTTCTCTTCTCCAGCTGAACAGCCCCAACTCTCTCAGCCTGTCTCCATACCAGAGATGCTCTACACCAACCTCCACACCAGTGCTCTCCAAGCACGGAGGGAACGTGGCTCCCCCTTCACCCACCTCACAATAAGCCTGGCTGGCAGGAAAGAGGGTCTTGAAGGTGGATCCGAAGCCAATGACATTGAAGAGACACGCTGGCATCAGGCTCTTGAGGGTCACCAACAGGGCATCCTGGGGGGTGGAAAGCAAACAGACATTGCTGGGTCTCTCACCTGCTTCCCCAGCTTCACCAGTCCAAGCTCTGCCCAGCCCCTACCTTGCCATCACACCTGCATTTGTCTGCACATATTTGATAATAAATCTACTTCTCTCACATGATTTCCAGCCCCAAGGGAGCCCTGAGCATTACTCTGCTCTTTCCACAGTCCCTCAACAATATCCGGGTCCTGAAGCAGTGAGGAAAATGGGGAGCCTCCAAAAAAAAGAACAAAAGACAAGGGCTGAACAGGTTTTTTTTCTGTTTGTCTTTAGCTGGTGAAATCTGTGCCTGCCATAGGGGCCCTGCTGCACGGAGCTGGTGGGTGAGAAGCAGAGTGTGAAATTGAGGAGTGCGACACACGATGCATCTCAATGCCCAAACTTGCAGAAAATAAACAAACAGCTTCAAGTGGCACAAAAGGAGAAGCCTCCCCCATCCCCAATTCTCTTGTATGCAGAGCTGGCATCAATTAAAATAACGAGGAGAGACAGTTTGAAGCTATTTTCTTTACCAGAGGTGGTTATCTAACTCGCCTATTCCTGGTCTTTACATAAGAGAGGAGCAACTGAAGTTGTCTCAGACATCTGTGGTGGCCCTGGACAACTCCAGGGTGGAGCTTGTGTGAGCAAGAGCTGCCCAAGGAGCTCCTGGGCTCCCAGGAGTAATCAGCAGGGTAGGAGAGGAGGCCAATGGAAAAGCAAAGTGCTGGCAGCACTCAGGAGCTTTGTGCTCTCTGGCTATGTGCTGATAACAGCAGACTCCTGCCAGTCTGCCTAGGGCAGCAGAAACCCCAGAGCAGCCCCAGGAGAGGAGCTGCCAAGGTCAGAGGAGCAAGAGCAGCCTCCTTGCTTGGTCATATGCAGTGGAGAGACCCGAGGAAGGGCAGAGGGTGGGTGCTGGAGCTGCACCCCCAGCCTGGGCACGGCCACGGGGAGATGGGTGCTGGGGCAGTGGGTTCCTGACCCCTGGAAGGCTCAGCAGCACTCGGAGCTGAGTGCAGAAAATCAGTGGAAATCTGGATGAGAACAGGGCTGCCCTTTAACAGGCTCCAGAGGACTTCAAACCAAGCTGTTCCCTCAAACCTACGGGAATATATTTAAACCCTGGCTCCCCAGATGGCTCCTGGGATGCTGGTTCTTCCAAACCCCAGTGCTCACACCCCAGCTCGGAGCTAATTACAAGGGAAAAACCTGCAAATTTCCAAATATTTCTGCTAAATCCCTTCCCAAAGTGGGCAACCGCTGCCTGCTCTCTGGCTCAGGAGGCAGAGAGATTTATTGCTTCTCCTGGTAAATATTGATCTTGACCCTGCTGCACTCAGTATCTATACAGCAACTCAATAAGGGAGATGTTTGCCTCCAGAGGAGCCAATTCCCAGTTATTAGCCCAGTTTTGCCAGTAAGCCCAAGCCCGGCCATGCTGTGAGTCAGGAAGCACAAATCTGGCCTGGGGCAGAGATGGCTCCTGGTTGCCAGGCTCTGAAAGTGCTGAGGGAAGGGGCAACAACCTCGGAGACATCCTGGCCCCCCTGGTGGATGCAGGGCCAGGGGACAGCCCCAGGCTCCCCAGCATCCTGGTCCTTGTTGCCAGAGGTGATATTCTCCTGGCAGTTCCCATGGAAACCAGAGACAGATGGATAAGGAGGTGGCTGGGAGATGGACAAGCTGGAGAAGGGGGTCTGAGTGAACCTCATGAGGTTCAGAGTGGCCAAGTGCAAGGTCCTGCACCTGGGTCAGGGCAACCCCCAGTGTCAGCACAGGCTGGGGGTGAAGGGCTGGAGAGCAGCCCTGGGGAGAAGGAGCTGGGGGTGTTGGGGGGTGAAAAGCAGGTCAAAGGAGGGGATCCTGCCCCTCTGCTCCAACCTGGGGAGACCCCCCTGCAGTGCTGGGGCAGCTCTGGAGTCCTCAGACAGCAGAGACATGGAGCTGGTGGAGCGGGGCCAGAGGAGGCCCCAGCAATGGTGGGAGGGCTGGAAGCCTCTGATGGGAGGCCAGGCTGGGACAGTTGTTCAGCCTGGAGAGGAGAAGGCTCCAGGGAGACCTTCTGGGGGCCTTGCAGGACTTAAAGGAGCCCATAAGAAAGATGGGGACAGAGTTTTTAGCAGGGTCTGTTGAGACAAGACAAAGGGTGATGGGTCTAAACCAAAAGGAGATTTAGACTAGAGAGAATAAGTTTTTGCCACTGAGGGTGGTGAGAGCCTGGCCCAGGTTGCCCAGAGAGGTGGTGGCTGCCCCATCCCTGGAACCATTTCAGGTGAGGTTTGATGGGGCTCTGAGCAACCTGCTCTAGCTGCAGATGTCCCTGCTCAGTGCAGGGGGGTTGGACGAGGTGACCAGATCCTTTCCCAGGAGGCTGTGATGTTCATCCAGCTATTGGGGCTCACCCGACCCTGAAAACCAAGACAGAAACTTTCCAAAGTCTCTTTTCCCAGAGCCTGCAGTTTCTCACCCAGACCTGCCAGCTGGCAGGCACCAGACAGCACTGTGGCCTCCCAAGCACGTTAGGCAGGGATAATGATAATTAAATAGTCCCTGGAGTGATCTCCCCTTTGATGGACACAGTGGCCCCCAGCAGGCTCAGAGCAGGAACATCTCCAGACCCTTCAGCCCAGCTCTCATGGGGCAACCTGCAGTGGGTAAGAGTCCTAGTGACAGGGGGACCTCAGACCCACAAGATACCATGACAAGGCCTTTCTATGGGCCCTTTTTTATCCAGAGGTCTCAGCACACATCCCATAATCCTCCACCAGGCTGCTGGTGCTCACTTGTGTTTGGGAAAGGGATGCACTGAGTTCAAACCACTCCTGTGAGTGCACAGAGGTGCCCATCAGCAAAACATCCCCTCCTGCATGGTCAGCACAACGTCTCCTAATACATGGTCAGCACGTTGCCCTGAAGCTCCCCTTGGAGCTCCCTGGAGGGTTCCCCCTAATCAGCGACCACCTCAAACCCTCCTGGAGACTGGGAGAGCTGGAGAAGAGAGGACAAGACACACACAGCAACAAGAGTGGGAAAAGAAAACATCTTTGCACTTGATGTGCTGATAAAGAAGAACAGAACAGGGGGACTCAGCTTCACTGCAGGCACCTAATGAACCACACGTTGAGATGACTAAAGCTCCAGCCTGTAATGACCCCCCAGCCCCTCCTCATGAGCACTCATCAGCACTCAGCAACCCCCACTGCTCCCTGATGCTCATGGAAACACGCTGGCTGCAAGTGCTTGTGTGAAGAGCTGCCTGAAAGGTTCTCCAGACTGTGGCCTGAGAGGTGGGACAATTAATGATGTGTGTTGGCTTGGGTGGTGTAGGGCAATTAGTGATGTATGAAAACAGTTGAGTGGGAAGATTGTACAGGTGATAATTATGAGAAGAGCTGGTGTAAAGAAGACTGTGACAAAGGAGGTGGGGACAGGGATATGATTGCTGAGAGTCTCTCATAATGGTGGCAAGGAAAATGAGAACAGAGAGTGCTGCGGAACTTCTCCAGGGATTTGTGAGTAGAACCTTGGACAGCAGAGAGCTCCTGTTGGGGCCAGTCAGAGGAGCAAATGAAGACTAAAAGATGAAGAGGAACACAGATCAGAGAACCACAGAATGTTTGAGGCTGGAAGGGACCTCTAGAGGTCACCTGGCCCAACCTCCCTACACCAGCAGGGACATCTCTACCTAGGGCAGGCTGCTCAGAGCCCCAGATGTTTGTCCTGAGCGTGGAAACGAAGACTAAAAGCTGAAGGTGAACTGAGGGAATGCTGCTGAGTTTGGTGTGGGCTGGAGGAAGCAGAGAGTTGGCAGCACAGAGTTGGTGCAGGATGGTTTGGGGAAGGAGAGTGAACAGTGACCCCCCTCCTGGTACCTTCACCCGGTCGATGCTGGCACCACTCATGCTTCTGCTGCGGTCTACGAGGAAGATGAACTCCCCTTGGGCTTTCTGGAGGTCTGGCTGCATGGTCCTCAAGTCAGGGCAGAAGTTGAGCATGATGACAGGGTGGTGGGGGATGTCCTTGTGCAGCCGCTTCCTGATGATCTCCATCTGCAAGGAAGAAGGAGAGAGGTTGAGAGGTTGGTTTTTCAGCCCTTTCTCACTTTGAGGGGAATCAGAGCAGGGCTGCAGGGCCCAAGATCATAGAATTGTCAGGGTTGGAAGGGACCTTAAAGATCATCTAGTTCCAGCCCCCCTGCCATGGCAGGGACACCTCCCACTACATCAGTTGCTCACAGTCTCAGCCAGCCTGGCCTTGAACACCTCCAGCAATGGAGCATCCACAGCTTCCCTGGGCAACCTGGGGCAGTGTCTCACATCCCTCCATCCCACATTGAAATGCATTTGCTTCATTTAATGTTGTATATTAGGAATCTGGGGCAAAGGAACCAACTAGAGCCAAGTTCCTACAACATCACGGACTATGAGCTTCTCTTGAAGACCCTTCTCTCAAACCCTGTTATTTTTCTGGCTGTTGCACACATCCTAAAACCTCCCACCTGATCAGCAGACCAGAAATCCTCCTCTGGAATCTGTTCCCAGAAAAGGCTGCCACCCTCTCCTGCACAAGGCAAGGCTCTGCCCCCCCCAGCACCCTACAAACTGATTCTCCAAACATTTCACTAGATCCTCTCTGGAAACGTGGCTCATTAGCACAGTTCAGTGTCACACCAGAGGTTTTGTCTGTGGTCACTCAATAATGAAGTGCCAGATGCAGCCCTTGGTGTGTTCTATTCATTCCTCTGCTTTGCTGGTTTTTTTTCTGCCCATTTCTTTTATCATTTCCCTTTGTGTGGATTGAAACACGTTGCAAAGCTGAGCCAGTTGCTCAGGACATCACTCAACAGGGACCTGCTTGATCCCTACCCCTGTGCTGCTCACAACAGCTCTCTGCATTTTCCCTCATTCTATTGCAAGGATCAAACCTCATTAGAAAATTAAACTGGAAACAACCTCCTGCGATGGGTTTAGAGCCTGCTGGGGTGTGTGTAAAGCAGCCCTGGGCTCCGTCCCAGCTGCAGTGAATTGGTGGATTGCTGCTGCTGAGGTTGCTCCAGGACCCCAGATCAATCCCTGGCCTCTCACCCCTGGGCACAAACCCTCTCCACAAGCAGCAGCTCCATCCTCAGGACCTTTGTTGGCCTTTTTTCCCCCCTCTTTCAAAGGCTGCTGTTCCCTTTCAAAGGCTGCTGTTCCTTTCACCAGGGGTGAACCAGAGCCTGGATAACCAGGCTTGTTTTCTCCAGCCATGACTCATGTTCCTAGATCTAACCACCAGCTTTTATTTTCCTCAGCTCACTAAACTCAAGAGTCCTTGTGGATCCACACACACACACTCTGCTTTGAGCTGTGCTGCCCAAGTGCTGCCTCCCTGACCCCTGCCAAAAGCCTGTTCCCATTCACAGGCACAAGCACCTCAGCACCCCCCAGCTCCCCTCCTGCTCTTCACTCTCATGCTCTGGAGCATCAATTCACCAGTCCCTGGGAAAGCAAAGAGCTCTTCCCACCCCCCTTCTCCTCCAGCACATGACACTATTCTGTTTAACACTTTTCCCAGCATGGATGGTTATCCAGTTTCAGACTGGAGGGATCCTTGTTGCCTTGTCCCGGGTGGCTCTGGACCCACAGTGCTCCCTGGGATGCTCCTGGGGATATGAGATCCCTGGGTGATCAGGATGAGTCCCCAGCCTGGATTTCCCACTGACTCCAGAGTGAATTTTACAGGCAAGGCTTCACTAAACAGCCTCGGAGCTGCTGCTACAGCTCGGCCAGACAAGGAGGCATCTCCTCCACCCCATCTCTTCTCCTCAGGTCCCCTCTGTTCCCCTTCACCCCTTACACAATTACAGCCAATGAATCAGATCCTGCCGACTGGGCAAGAGCTGATTCCAGTGTCCCCAGCACCCTGCTCTCTGACAGCCATCCAGGCCTCTGCATAACAACCTGAGGGAGGGAAATTCATTACCATTTACTGCTGAGGGTTCTGGGCTAATCCATTTAACCCGAGAGGTGCCCTGAGCAGCACCAATCCTTGCCCATCACCCCCCCCAGACCTTCAGGGCATTGCTCTGTCTGTGCAGCTGCTTCCCAGCCCTCCTGGGGGCACAGAGGTGGGTTTCCTGCAGGGAAACAGCTCCGGAATGATCCCCCCTTAGATAATTTGACGTGCTAAAGACAGAAATAATTAGAGAACCATCTGAGCTGTGGCGTGGGAGTTCTGCTCAGTCCCACCTGCTGCAGGCTGCACACGCAGAGCAGAGCACTGCTGGAGGATCGAGGGGCAGGAGGGGAGGGGTGGTGTGTGTCTGGTGAGAGGAGAATCACAGCAGCACCAGGAGGCACCTCTGCAGCAGGTTGGGGATGCCTGCCAGGCAAGGGCCTGGGCTCGGACACGTGGGGAAGGAGTTTGAGGGGAAATGAGCATCCCCCATTGCAAAGGAGCCCAGCAGGGTGTGCAGAACAGGGGCTGCCACGGTGCCCCCAGCGTGTGCCTCAGCTGGAGGTGCCCACCTGGCAACCTGGGGGGTTCTGAGCAGCCCACCCCTCATCACAGGTCCCAGGCAAGCTGCTGTGGGAGCTCAGGGGGCTGCCTGTCACTCACTGCTGCACGGCTGCTGCTGAAAGACAAGGCACAGATCCCTCAGCAGGAATTTTTCTCTTTGCTGCTCAGCAGAACAAAGAGAAGTTTCTCCTGCTTGTCTTCAGTTCAGCTCATTATCCCCAGCAAAATCACTTCTTCCTCCCTGACAGCTACCCAGACACGGTAAACATTTACAGAGCAATTAAAAGAATATTTTATTCTCTGTCATTGCAATAATTACCATACCCCTAATGCTGTAACAATGTACCTATCTAATTATGCTACGCTAGACTAGCACTAATTATACACACAATAACCATCTCAGAGCTTCTTCCACTCTCCGTTTACCCAAAGCATAGAAGAATTTTCCCCCCTTCCTCCACACAAGCCCCTCTCAGAGGGAGGATGCTGCAGAGCTCACTGGGCCAGTGTAATGTCTGATCCTCTGCTCACACAGCTCCAGGCCCAGGGAAAGCCTCAGCAAACACCTGCAGCTTTGGCTTCTCACCTTTTTCTCAGCTCTGGGGTCCTTCTTAGTGCCTTTAATGAAATCGTTCTTCCCCTTCAGGTGTCGCTCATACTCTGCAGGTGTCATGTCACCTTCTTCCATTAGGATGTGAGGCATGTGGGGCTCTGGAAATGCAGAGAATCGGGTGAAGAAGAGTCTCAGCTAAATGTCATGTTTGGCAGAGATGCAGGGACCCCTGGTTGTGAAAACAGAGCAGTACCTCTGAGCTTGGGCAGCAGGGACAGCCTGGAGAGGGGCTGGGATTATAGAATCATGGAAATGTTTAGGTTGGAAGAGATCTTTAAGATCATTGAGGCCAATTGTTAACCCATCCCTGACAGGGCACCACTAACCCATGGCCCTCAGCACCACATCTCCACACCTTGGAAACCCCTCCAGGGATGGGGACTCCACCACTGCCCTGCCCAGCCTGGCACAGCCCTTCACAACCCTTGCAGGGAAGACATTTCTCCTCATGTCCAACCTAAACCTCCCCTGGGGCAACTTGAGGTTGTTTTCTCTTGTCCTGTTGCTTGTTCCTTGGGAGAAGAGCCCGACCCCACCTGGCTCCAACCTCCTTGCAGGGAGTTGTCCAGACCCAGAAGGTCTCCCCTGAGCCTCCTTTGCTCCAGGCTCAACCCCCCCAGCTCCCTCAGCTGCTCCTCACCACACTCCTGCTCTAGACCCTTCCCCACCTTCGTTGCCCTTCTCTGGCCACGCTCCAGCCCCTCAAGGTCCTTCTTGGAGTGAGGGGCCCAAAACTGACCCCAGGATTCGAGGTGCAGCCTCCCCAGTGCCCAGTGCAGGGGGACAATCCCTGCCCTGCTCCTGCTGTTTTCTGCACCCACCATTATCTCCATCAAGCCTAACCCCTGGCACCACCTGCAGAACCAGAGCTAACCCAGATGCCTTCAGCCCTCCCAAGGAGGATCCCAGGAAGGGGCAGGATCAGCAGAGAGGCAGCAGAGCCCACCTACCACTGGGGTGGATGAGGATCTCCACGGGCCTGTCAAAGGTGTGTCTGTTGGCCAGTGTGATCACGATGCTCTTGGCCGAGCAAGCGAAGGGGTCGGCGTCTGCTCGGATCTCGTGTGTGGGGCTCTCAACACCTGCAGGGAACCAAGGTGTGGGTAAGGGCTGAGGGCAGGGACAAGCAGGGAGAGGAGACAACAAGATGGCAGAGGACAGGAACCATGTGATGCTTCTGCTGTATCAACCCCCACGTTAACATCAACTCACAAACCCACCCAGCTCAGCTGACTTGCCAGAACAGGCTCCACATCAGGGAGGCAGAGGAGGAGGAGGAGTGTGGTGGTTGCCCTGAGGAGGTGACAAACCAGCCTGGCAGCCCTACCTGCCAGCAGGCACGGCCCCCGGATCTCCAGGTGGAAGCTGAACTCGTACTCAAAGGGGTTGGTGGCTTCGTTCTCCAGCAGCTGAGCCAGGCAGGACCTGCTCCCCTGCTCCAGGCTCCCTGATTCACAGCAGTGCTTGTCCCTGCGGGGGAGATGAACCCTGATCAGCACCACACACACGTTGTACCCCCCAGGAGCTGCTGATCTGCTGGAGGTACAGCCTGCAGCAGCTCTCCAGCCTCCCACAGCAGCAGCAGCCTTCTGCTCTGCCACCCCCCCACCAGTCCCTGCCAGAGCTCATGCCACAGCTTCTCATACGTTCGGAGCTGGGGGGCGTTGGAAAGGCTGCTGGTGTTCTCCAGGCTGGGCTGGGGGACCCTGGGGACACACACAGCTGGCAGAAGGACCCTCACAGCCCCGCTGGGCAGTGTCTGCAGCTCAGAGGAGGTGCTGATGAAGATGGAGACGCTTTCCAGGGGAGGGATGATGCCCAGGTTAGCCACAAAAACAATCCTCTCCAGGTCCTCATCCATCACGATCCTTCCTGCGCAGAGAGAGGACCACACCAGGGAGATGTGGTGTCACCACCATGCCAAACGCTCCTCCCCAGGCCTCCTGTGACCTCCCCAGCCCTGGATCACACACTCAAACCAGCCCTTGATGCACACATCAGCATTTCCCTGAAGAGCCCCAGCCCTCACAGCCAGGGATCTCCAGAACAGAGGAGGCTGCCACGTTTGGCAGAGGCTGCAGGGACATGAGCACCCCAACCCACTGCTCAGCCTTCCACAACAAGCCCTCTCCTTGTCCTGGCACACAACAGCCACCCCCCCCCCCTCCCCATTCCCCTCCCCTGCTTCCCATCCCCACTCAACCCCCCCTGACCCCCTCACCACTTCCATCACGGGCTCTTCCCTCGGGGAGGCTGCAGCCCTCCAGACACGTGTCACCCATCCTGGCTCTGTCCTTGATCTGCACGGTCACAGCTCGCCGGGACACGGCCGCCTCGAACCCCACCACGGAGGTGAACTCATCCAGGGGGAACACAAAGAGACCTGACAGACAAGGGGCTTTTAGCAACATCAAGCACTGCCCAGACCCACCAGCTTCGACCCCAGGGGCAGCTCCCCTGGACACTTCCCTGAACGCTCCTGGGGTGCTTCACACCTAAAAATTGTAGGTTTGGACCATGGAGGGAACACTTGGTGGCACAATGCACTTGGTTACTCTTCACAGAATGTCAGGGGTTGGAAGGGACCTCCAAAGATCATCCAGTCCAACCCCCCTGCCAGAGCAGGATCACCCAGAGCAGGTCACACAGGAACACGGCCAGGGGGGTTTAAACATCTCCAGAGAAGGAGACTCCACAACCCCCCTGGGCAGCCTGGGCCAGGGTCTGGCACCCTCACCAGGAAGAAGTTTCTTCTCCTATTGATGTGGAACCTCCTCTGTTCCAGCTTGCACCCGTTGCCCCTTGTCCTATCCCTGGCTGTCCCTGAGTAGAGCCTGGCTCCATCCTCCTCACACTCTCCCTTTACAGATTTATAACCATTACTGAGGTCCCCCCTCAGTCTCCTCTTCTCCAGGCTAAAGAGCCCCAGCTCCCTCAGCCTTTCCTCACCAGGGAGATGTTCCACTCCCTTCAGCATCTCTGTGGCTCTTCCCAGGAGCATCTAAAGGTTTAAGGCATGCACAGAAACCCAGCACTGGGACATCCCAAGCTCTAAAGCTCCTGGAGGAGCTTCACCCCTTTGAACTTGCCTTCAAAGGCCTGGGCTTCTGGGTTGTGGTAGGTGAGCAGGGCTGTCATCCCGCAGGCGTAGCCGCTGACACAGGACGTCACCTCTGACGTGGTGAGGGGGAGTGGAGAAAGGGTTGTCCTGTTAACCAGCCCTGGCATCTTCCTGGGGGGCTGCTGGTGACACTGGGGTCACCTCCAGTGAGCTGGAGAGAGGTGGAAGGACAAGAATCAATGAGGAGCCCCAAGTGCCCCAAACATTTGTGTGTCTCCACCACCTCTTGTTGGCTTCTGCAAAGTCCTGAGGACAGGATGAGACCTGGGCTTGATGGCTCTGCTGGTGGAGATGGGGATGGAGACAAGACTCCTGTGGGAAGACACAAGGCAAACGCTTGTCCCAGGTCCTCACCAGCACAAGGGTTCAGGATAAACCTGCCAGGCTGGGGATGGGCAGCCCCAGAGGTCTGCAGTGGAGGATCACAGAGTCATGGAATGGGTTGGGTTGGAAGGGACCATTAAAGATCATCTCATCCAACCCCCTGCACTGAGCAGGGACATCTGCAGCTAGAGCAGGTTGCTCAGAGCCCCATCAAACCTCACCTGCAATGGTTCCAGGGATGGGGCAGCCACCACCTCTCTGGGCAACCTGGGCCAGGCTCTCACCACCCTCAGTGCCAAAAATGTCTCCCTTTTCTCTACTCTAAATGTCCCTCTCAGTCACACATCTCACCAGCTCCCACACCCACCCACTGCAGTCTGGGCAGAGCAGGTTCATGCCTTTTTTTGTCCCTTCTGCTTCTCATTATCCTCCAAAGTGACAAGTTCCTCCAGGATAAGACCAGGAACCAGAGAGTTCTCCTGTAGCCTGCGGGGAGGACGAGCAAACAGGCAGGACCAGGCACCCCCCCTGCCCTCCCACACCCTCACCCATCCTCATCCTCATCCTCGCTGCATTTCAGGAGGTGCCATGGCTCTGCTGCCCCTCATCTCCAGATCCTTCCTGCAGGGCTGACTCATCCCTGCTCTGCTCAGCGCAGACATTCAGATGCAAAGTGGCCACTTCTGCCAATTACAGCCCAACTCTGAGCAGGTTTTCCTCTGGTTCCAAGACAGAGGGTTTCACAGGAGACCTCTCAGGTAGCTCTGGGGCCACATCCAGCTCCCCTGGGGCTTGGGGAGGGGTTGCTAGGCAGCAGTTCTCCCTGGCTGGCTCTGCAATGCCTTCTGCAGTGATTTACGGGGCCCAGGAGGAGCTGGCAGAGGGGATACATCAGTCGCTCATTTCCCAGCAGTCCTGCCTGATTAAAACCACCTTTACAGGCAAAGGCCACGGAAGGAACGAGCAGCACATCAAGGTCATGAGCTCACTGATGAAAGCAGGGTTAGAGAGGCTGGGGGAGAGCAGCCAGGGCACCTCAGTGACCAAAACAGCAGAGGAGAAGGTGACAGAGGGTGGGAATCTCAAGGCACATCCTGAATCCCAAACAAACTTAACCACTCCTGATTTAACCCTCCTCTCCTTCCACCCTAGAGGCTCCTCACACCAGGAGATGCCCACGGAGACGGGGGGATGCAGGAAGTGTCCAGGTCCTCTCCATGAGCCCAGGGGAGGCCACCACAGCCCGGGATGCTCCAAGCCATGCTAGCAGGGCTTGCAAAGTCAGAAGCTGGCAAGAGTTCACCTGCTCCGGGGAGAGATAATGAAGGTGGAGATGTGGCAGAGGCCATCAAGATATGGGGAAGTGATTAAATGCCAGGTGAGGGAAGGAGGAGGAGGAGGGGGTTATTTTGCCTTAGGGAAGGAGGCAAGCAAGAAATAACGAGGGGAAGATGCTTTCCACCAGCTGCACACAACAGGAATTCATTACCGGGTTGCCAGGGAGGGGAATTCAGGCTCCAGGAGCAATCTTGGCAGAGCCACGGTTGAGACCCAAGCCCCTCACCTCTCCAGCACCCACGGGGGACTGGGGACATGCAGAAATCCCTGTGGGCAGAGTGGGAGGCATCACCCAAGTGTTGGGAGACCCTTGGTGGGACACAGAGCCCCACAGAGCCCCACGCCCCGTGTAAAGCAAGCCAGGAGAGCTGCCCCCCTCCCGCAGCTCTGCCATGGCTCAGGGGAGCCCTGCTCTGGGCTGTGCCAGCTGAAAAACCTGCCCCACAAGGACAGGGAGGGCTCGGGGGGGCCCTTCCCAGCCCCATCCCCAGCACAGACCCCATGGCTGGGGCTGGGAGGAGCCGGGCAGATCGCACAGATCGTGTCACCAACGCCATCAAGTGACGGCAGCGCGGAAAGGGGCGAGCAGGGGGAGAGGTGCCGGGGGGAGCTGCCGGGGGGAGCCCATCACCGGCCCCTCGGCTGCCCCCCACCCTGCCCCTGCTGCCCGGGCACCTGCACTCGGTCCCCACCCAGGTGCTGGCCCCCAAGAACAGGAGCTGGCAGGATCTGAGTGTGAATTCCAGCATCTCTGAGCATCCCTGCATCACCCAGAGCTCAGCAGGTCCCCCCATGGACCCGGCCAGACACCTCCTGCCCCTTGGGCATCCCAGGAGGAGAAGGAGAAGGAGGAATTCCCTTGGGGAATCCCTTCAGCCCTTTGCTGCATCACCAAAAACCCCCCATCCCTAATCCCACCAGGGCTGGGGACAGGAACCAGCCCTTGGCCAGATGCTGCTGTGGTTTCCCATTTTTTCTTTGCTTTGTAAATGCCCTTTCCTTGACAACCTGCCCCTCCTCACGGCCACGGGTAGGGGAGAGGTGCTGGTAACATGCTCACCCCACTCCAAACCATACCCCATCTGATCTCTAGGCATGATGTATGAAGCCACCAACGCTGCACCAACATCTACTGGGGGTCCTGGTGATGGGTAACATGAACAGAGCTCACTCTGGAGCAGACTCACCCAGAGCTCACATCACCCAACACACGGGTGAAGCCTGGGGCTGGATTTTTCAAGGACTAGGCTGAAAAGGGTGATTCTGTGCCCAAAAAGGAGTGTGATGCTTGGAGAGCTGCTCCAAGCTGCCTGCGTGCCCATCTGCACCTCCAAGCACTGATGGGCCCTCCAAAAGTTTGGATTTTGAGCATGTTTAGTAAAGACAGAGGCAGAACGATGCTCTTTGGAGGTGTATTTTCATACATTGAAGAGAAGAACAGAGCAAACTGTGAGCACAGAGCCTGGCTCCTGCACTCCCGGGAGCAGCTTGGGGTCCCACCAGTGCCACCACCACCACCTGGCACCCAGAGACCAGTCAGACCAGTCAGACCTAAACCAGCATTTGGCAGCTGGGATGAAGCCACATCCCAAACCTGGCCCTGGTGCCTGAAGGGTGGGTGTCCAGAGGCTGCTTTTGCCCCCCAGGACACCAACACAGCCCCGTGGAGCCCAGCCCTGGTGCCACACGTTGTGAAGGACCCATTTTTGGGGTGCTGAATCACTGCGCTGCCTTGTGGTAACCTCTTACCAGCCCCAGGGGGGTTCCTCCTGGAGATGTCACCTCCATGTCCAGGGGCCACGTCCACACTGCTCGGAGGGTGACTGTTTGTCTGCTGCTGGGTGAAATATTCCTCCTGCTGCTCCATCTCTATCAATCAACACTGACATCCAGTGGCTCTCGGGGTGATTACAGCCGGCGTGTCTTGTGGGGATGGACAGATGGACAGCCCTGGACAGACCTCCCTGGCTGGGGGCAGCCCGTGTGGTACCACAACCCTGGGAGCTGCTGGGCCACCCCCACAGGGGAGCAACCCCCCGTTTGCAAACCCAAGGCAGGAGGAGCCCTGTGCTGGCCAAACTTCTGGGGCTCTGGAGCAGAGCCACACGTTGGCATCTCCCTGGCCTGGGGAGCAGCTGTGGGACCCCAACTTCACCTGCCTGACCCTCACCAGCTGCAGCTCACGCCTAAGACAGGTAGGACCCCTCCAGACACTCTCCCCCAAATCCTGAGCCTCAAGCCTGGCCAGGGGACTGGGATCAACCCCCCCAAAACATTACCAGGAAGCAACAGGAGCAAACAGGGTCTGAAATGGCACATGCAGCACCCCCTGGCCGAGGCAGGGAGGGGAGGGTTGGCCGGTTGGTGGCAGCATCTCCTGGAAAAGACGTGGCTCCATCATGGGGGAACCTCTCATGAAAAGCTCCAGGGGCTGTTCTCTTGTCTCCAGCCTCCCCTCACCTCAAATTGCCAGTGTGGGGTGTCCAACCTGCTGGGAAACCAGCCCCACAGCCCCTGCCCTTCACCCCAGGGCTGCTGAAGAGGGACAACGTGGTCCCTGCCTTGGTGACAAGACCAGGAGCACAGGTCCCCAGGGGACACCCCAAGGCCTCGGATATGGGCTGGGGGAAGGTGGGGGGAGAACGCTGCTCCTGCTGAGGGGGGCACCCAGGGAGAGCAACGGGGCTCCTCTTCCCTGGGGTCTTGAGGTGACAGCCCCAGTCTGGGCACTGTCCCTCCTCCCCCTGGCAGCTCTCCCAGCCGGGTCCTGCCCCAGAGCTGAGTCTCAAGGAGCCCGGTTCATTTCCAGAGCCGTCAATCAGTCCCTGAGCAGACAGCATGAGACGGGATTAATTAACCCCTGCCTCGCTGGGCTGAGCAGGAGACAGGTTTTAGCCCAGACACCCTCGGGCTCAGCTGGAACTGCCAGTCCTGCACATGGGACACATGCAGAGCCAAGGAGCACAGCCCTTCTCCATCCACCCTGCCCTGCCCTAGCCAAGCATGGTCAACACAAGCCAGGTCCTTGGTGCTTTGACCCTTAACGAGGGGATCAGAGCCCCCCCTGCCCCTCACCCGGCCAAGGTCAGTCCTTCCTTCCCCCAAACCCACAGCTGGGATATCCCACCTGGCTGCTCAGGACATCAAAAACCCGTCATCCCCCAACCCCTCCAGCATCATCCCCCCCGCCAGCCTCCTCTGCTTTCCCCATCCCCTGCCTGCAGGGAGGTGCAGACAGCCCCTAGTAATGTCTGTAGGATTTTGGGAAGGGGAGGGGAGCTGAGGGGCTCAGCATCCAGCTGGGAAGAGGCGAGGCAGGGAACCAGCAGCTTGCAAAGTGTGGGCTTGTGCCTGCAGAAATATTATGACAGGGATCTCCTCACAGAAGGGCTGGGTGCTGAGGTTGTGCACAGCCCTGGGAAGGAACAGCCCGTGTACATACACACACACACACACACACACCGCCTGCCAAAGCAACTGGTGAGCAGCCACCGCTTTGCTTACCTTGCCTGGAAGAAGAGCGAGGAGGAGGAGGAGGAGGAAGGGGATGGGGGGGTTGGAGCAACTTCCCCCAGCCCCTGCAGCCGGGCTCAGGGGGGGCAGGAGGAATCCCGAAGGCGGCGGGCAGGGCTGCAGACTGCTTTTGTCTCTGGAAGACAGAGAGACGGAGATAAGGAGAGAGGAGGAAAAAAAAAAGGGAGGGAGAGCTCGGAAGAGAGAGCAAGCGCCAGGGCTCCGGGTGGGGGGGCACCGCTCGGCAGCCACCCCAGCAACCTGTGGCATCGCCCCCCCCGGCAGCATCCCCCGGGCCCTCTCCATCGGGGGGGGGGGGATGCCGGGGCCATGGGGGGGGGGGGGGAGGAGCTGGAGGTGAGCAGGCCCCGGGGGCTCG
>VYZX01021580.1:99160-181922 GCA_013401335.1 Brachypteracias leptosomus | reverse complement strand
CAATCTGAATGGTACTGGAAAGAACAGATACGTCCCTGTACCTGGCAGAGACATTCAACGCAGTATGTAGGTTAGTGTAACATGGCCATTAGGGTAATTTGTCATACATTACACTTATTACCATGGTGTACAAGAGATCTCATTGTAAATGTTTTCAAGAAAGGGAATTAAGGCATTTTTCTTACCTGAAGTTTGGTTTCACCAGCCAAGGCAAATGGATCTGTGCTGTTGCTTTTGGGATCAGACATTTATATGACACTTCTGTTGGTTTTAAATAATAAAAAAAATCTCTTCAATAAGCCTTTTATTTTCATTGCTATGTCTACAGTATGGCAGAGATGTATTGAGCTATGCAAGGGGGGAGAAAAAATTGAGAAAGTTATATTCGAGAGATATCAAGCCATTAAGAGAGAAAACACTTCTGCTGTGTGCCTGATCTCTGCAAACCACTGAGACATCCACTCATAGACTTGGGGGGAAAAAAAAGAGGAAAAAAACCACAACAACCCCAAAACACATTTTGTCTGTGTATACGCTTCAGTGCCTAGCAAGCAGTGTATGCTTTTTAGTCATGATTCACAAGGCAGATTCATGTGCAAGTGACTGTAGGTACAGCAGTGGGGGTGGATCTGGATCATGTCAGGCCAGTGCAGAATGTGGGAAAACATCTGCCCCCCACTCCCCAGGAAACATTGTCAAGTAAAAGGGTTTACATTGCAGCTTTATTGCTAGTGCAAAAAGAGACCTGGGTCAAACTAAAGGTCCATTTAATCTTATATTTTTTCCACAATAGCAGTTAGAATCTGATATTTAAGGAAAGAGAGTAAGAATTAGGACAAGTAAACAGACCTGCAGTTGGAGTTTTCTTGTGTAGAGGTGGTATTTGAACCATCATGGTCAGAGCAGCCAGGGGAGTTACTCTGTGACTCTGTCTTTAAACCTATGATAGTGAATTTCCACAATTTAATTGTGTACTGGGTGAAAAAGTACTTCTCTTTGTTCTTTGTTTTAAGCTTCCTACCGAACTAATGGGTGCACTGTCAAATTATTGGGATGTGAGGGGAAAAAATTATTCCTAGGCAGCTTCTCTGGTTTATAAACCTCCAGCTTATCGACTCATTGTTGTAATTTTTCCAGTCTGAAAAGTCGTAATTCTCTTTGTGTAAGATTACTCTATACCTTTAAGCAGCATTGTTGCCATTCTTGTTACCTTTTCTTTACCTAAAAACAAAACAACAAACCCAAACCAAACACAAAAAAACCTCCCACAAACAAAAACAAACCATAAAAATAAAAGGAATCAGTTGGAAGAAAAGTTCATTAGAAAGGTCAACTCAAAGCAGAATTTAGCCCTATTCCACAACTGGAAGATGGCAAAAGTATAAGCATGAGAAGTTTGGTGCTCTCAGGTGCTTGCTTTCAAATCCTAAGCGACTGGTCAGAAGCATTGGACATATTGCAGTGTTTTCTCTTCTAACAGAAAATAAAAAAACCCAGAAACACTCATGAAACTCAGAATGGAAGTTATTATCAACCTATTATATGAAGTTTTTGCTCTCATGCATTTGTATTTATTTCAAATAGGTTGATTGTAGAAGCTGACAAATGATTTGCTGTCAGTTGTAGTCCATTGTGTTTGTCATCAGTGCAAGTTCATTGTAGTCAGTGATGAAATTTCACCTGCTGTGTGAGAGAAAATAAAATGCACAGTTGTGGTTGTAATTAGGGTTGAAAATCAATAGTAAAAAAATGTTTTAAAAATGAGAAAGACGTTAAAAGAGAAAATGAGAAGAAAACTGTGAAAATAGAATTAACTGGGGACAGATAAGAACAGTGAATGCAGAGACTTATTGGAGGAAGTGGGAAATTAATCCAAGGTGGAACAACTACAACCACTTTTTGCAAGAGGCTTCATTTTGAGTATTAGAAAAAGTGTCCTTTCTAGTCAAAATCTCTCTTCCTGTGGTGGTATGTACATGTGTGTGAACAGAAAATGGAGCTGCTAATGGTACCTTGAATATCCTCACATTTTTTCTGCTTCAATCCCTTGGTGGCCACCATCCTGGAAAATGAAGGACTTGGATAAAACTCACTTTAGAATTCAGGAGGGGATGTCCCTGAATTAGTGAGAGAGCAGCATGTCACAGTACAGTTCACAATAAAAAAATGCTGCACCTATTTTTTTTTTTTTTTTTGCCTTTAAAATTTTTTTTTTTNTGCCTTGAAACTATTCTTTTATAGCCTTTGAGACAAAATATCTGGGGGTTTGGATCTGACCAGATGGCTGAGCACTGAGTAGTCTTCTTCTAAGTCACTCTTAAAAACCACCTGTACTAAAAGGGTGGAAAATTGAAAATTCTTGTTGGCTCCACAGGGGATGACTTGTGTTTGGTTTAGATGGAGTGGAATATCTTTGACTATTGCTGATTATGAAAGGGCTTATTACTGGCTAGGGAGTAGAAAAGGCAAAGCATTTCATTCTGTGCTTTTCTTAGCTTTCACCTCAAGAGCATCAGCTTAGGAAATAGCGTGTCAGAATGTCAAAGAAATGCTCAGGCAGTTTGTTCTTTTTGTTTTATCTTTCTGTAAATATCAAAAACCTTGGCCATAGAAAAGACAGTCTTTCTCTTTAATAAGACTATTTCCAGTACAAAGCTAGTACAATATGACAGGCAAATACAATAACCTAATTAAAGCATCTTCTGTGTAACACACAAACGTGTGAAGAGTTTTCTCCTAAATAAATAGCCTTTAGTAAGGTATGTGCATTGTGCTTCATTATTAGACCACATTCCCATGTCACTTTGAAACTATATCTGCTCTATTCTAAATAGTAACAAACAGAGTATGACGAGATGGCAGAAGAGTTTAATATCATGCCCTTTATCTGCCTAGAGAGCACAAAAGAAAAATAGAGCAAATGGCTAACCTCAGAAGGGTAGAGCACGTTATTCTATCAGTGCAGACAATTCTGCTCCTGCTTGGCACGTCGGTGGTATAATATAGAGATAAAAATGAATCCTCACACAGTGAATTGGATATTTCCTAAAAGCTCTCGTTGGAAATTGTTTCTGGTGGTGTTAGTTAAGGAAGATTTACTTGACGCTCAAGTTTTCAGATAGCAGTTTTCTAATGCACAAATCCACAAGAAAGCATTCACAGGTATTCATGAATTATTTTTTGAAGGGACAATCAGTCAACAGCTGACTTTGTAGAGCTTTCGTATATGTCATATTAAGCAAAGGTATCCAAAAAAAGCCAAAAAGATTTTATGTGGCTTTTGTAGAAACGTACAAAGACTAGATGATATCTGACACTGCATGTGCTTGTAAGGGGTGTGTGAGAACACAAAAAGGAGGCAGACAGCTGCTGAGAGCCCAGTTCAGCAAACATCATCCACAAAGAGCAGTGTTTGCTTTTACATCTGGACATACAGAAGTCTTAAGTCAGAGAAGTCTGTGGAACTACTCTTAGAAATAAATAACATCCAGTGGGACTCTGCTCCTGTGGACACAGTTACACTACACAGAACTAAGAAGATGTGGTTAGAGTAGTAGTATAACTTCTTGTACCTGTTTAGGGACAGTTTGTGGGCTTCTCTGGTTTGCAGATCTAAAAAACTCCTGTAGTTATGGAACAGAAACAGCTTCAAATCCAAAGCTTCTGTTGACTTCAGCAAGGCTGCAGGTTCTGGTATTTTTTGAGCCTGTAAGTCCCTTGTGCCTCTGTGCACGCCCCTCGCAGCCGGAGAAGATCACATTGAATTCTTGAGCTGAGTATTCAGGAGTCTACTTAAATGTAGATCTGAGCCTATTCTCAAGTCCCAGCTTGTTCATTATCAGTGTTGTTTATGCACAAGTCTATGCTAAAGTGTGGATTTAGGCAAAGCTCCAGAGCACACCCAAGGGCAACAGCCCAACTGCATTCTGCAGCAGAGACTGGAGCTCGTTAGGGCTGGATACGGCAGAGGCAACGTGTGCTACCTACAGCACACATCCTGCTCTCAGGTAATCTGAAGGAGAGGGAAAATGGGCTACAACTCAGCTATTAGCCAGCAACGTGGGTGGAAAATGTACATGCCACAAGTCTCATCATGCTAAACTCTATCTTTTCACTTGTTAGTGGGATATGGCAGATGATGACTCTGTGTGCCTGCAAGACAGAAGCTCCGAGCTTCTCGCTGCGCTGCAGGTTCCAGTCTGGGCCTCTACTTCTTACAGGCACTTTTTTTTTTTTTTTTTGAAAGTAGCATTGGGAATCGACAAGAAATCCATTTGCTATACAAAACTTAACTCCCACATGGTATGAATTGGAAAGTAATTTAGTATTTCGGATGGTAATAGTGTGCTTTTACCCTGAATGGTAAATGGCCTCCATATATAAATAGGTAACATTTAACATTTTTTTTTAAATGTCAGGATGTAAAACCAATGGGAAGGTTGAAAGATGGGGAAGAAGTATTAACACTGTATTGTTTACTTAGCGTACAGAACAGAGCCCTGTAAAAGCTTAATAGGAGTCTAATCTCTGCCAGTTATGGGGGAAAAAAAAATAAATAACTAGCCATATCTACCAAATTGATTGCTCAGCCTCCTCAAATTCAAAGTTGGCTTAAAAATGAAGAGGATTTAAAAATAACATACTTTCATTTTCTATTCTTTTAGCTGTTGATTATTTTGAGATGTTTTTGTCTTATTTTCAGGCTTTCCTTTGTCACTAGAAGCTCTTGAATCTGACCAGAATTTTAAAGGGGAAAAAAAAAATAAAAAATCTTCTACATCTACTACACTGCGAGATTAGGGTCACATTTTTTTGAGAGTTGCCAATACTAGCTAGATAATGAAGTTTTCCAGCTCTTTTTAAGCAAATCAAATTAACATTTTCAGGGCAATAATTAAATGAGAATAGAAACAAAAATACTCAGTAAATCCATGGAAGGGCAAGTGCTGTCTTCAAAAAGCCCCCATCAGCTGATGTAAACTGCCATTGGCCAGCAAAGCTTTTATGAGCTGAAGAGTCCTGACCCAGTGATCATCAACCAGTCTTCTTCCAGTGAAAGGATGTGAACTGTATTTCTGCTTTGCAGAAGGAATCCTAGGAAAACTGCAGTATCTTATTAGATTGGATGTCCTCAGCAGGCTGTGTGCACCTGCAGTAACTGGATGACATGTGAGGTGATGCTGCTCTCATTGGATTTCCATGTTCAGGGCCTCTATGAGTGTGAACGTTTGGCATCAAACCTACCCTGTGCTCCTGGAAGGTTTTGGGAGGTGCCTCTGACCAAGGCCCCTTGTCTTAAAACAGGGCCATGACCTGAACTCAGGCTGCAAAGAGGCATCATTTTAAGGAAGGAGTCCCCTTAGGTGATCTAGGAGAGGCAATTCTTAAGTAACTGATTTGAATTTGTAGGAGTAGATAGTGTTTATGCCTCTTCTCTGGGCAAGGTTGAGGTTTTTTTATCCAAATAAGCACTATCCTGAAACACATTTTCACAGTTTTCTCTAAGCCATAAAGCACATAGTGATAAGCTTTAATGATAATATCGTAAAATGTTTCCCTGCAGACGTACAGAAATCTCTTCCAAGTTACAGAACTGGGTATATAGACTGTAGGGCTTTGTTCTGAGCTCCTTCAAGGGACAAATTAACATGTAAAACTGGGGAGAGAGTTTTCAAACAATCTAACACTCAATTGGTGTAAATTAAGATAAACCTGCACATTTTATAGGGACTTATGTGACTTATATGAGCTAAGGATCCAATTCACAATTTAAATAGTTCATTGCACAATAAAGGAATATCTTGTAAAATATTCTGGTAAGTTGCATTTTTAGACTTAAATATCTCTAGGAAAATAGGAGGGAACTCCAAAACCTGCTGTCACCTGCAAGAGTGGTGTTTGTAGCAGATATTTCCGGGCAGTTGTGCTCCTAAACTCAATCACACTGGTGGCTTCAGCAGAGATCCTGGTGGACAATCACCCACATCATAAAAAGTGCAGGTCATTTACCACAACTGAGCAAAACTGTCATTTTCTGCCTAAAAGAAGCTGGGGCTAAGCTAAGGCAGAAAATAAATCCTCTGTGACTCATAAAGAGAGCGCTTTTTTAGGTCAGGTCAAGAACAAAGACACTGGCAGCGCAGTGCTGAGAGGCTTAGAGTGGTGTATCCCTAAGGACAACTCCCGACACCAATAGGAATTTATTTTCACAATGGGGTGAATGGTTTTTGAATGGATTTGTAAATGCCCTTAAAATAATCAGTTTATTCAATTAGCAAATTCTCCTTTAAATATGGAAGGCTTTTTTTCTTTTTCTTTTTTTTTTTTTTGACCAAATATGCTGTTTAGTCTCTGTAGCAGGAGTGAAAAAGAAAGAGCTGGCTCTCGGAACAGGGGCAGAGTAAATGCTCTGGGGAGGGTGAGACTGAGAGGAAACATCACGCACACTCTCAGTGCTCTGCAGCTGCAGTTTCTTCAGGATTGAGTAGGGGATGGAATGGCCTTCCACCTTGGAGTCAAGGTGGTTGCTAGTATTATTGAAATTAAATTCTAGTTTTGCCTCCAAGTTCAAATATTCTTGTGAGTCTTGTTATTTCTGTGAATTTTTGCTTGCAGAGAAGGTCCAGATTTAAACAGTTGCTTTCTAAATTCCCCTATGTTACGGGGGGGTTTTTTGTTTATTTTTTTTTATTTCAAAAATGACATGCTTGGGTTTTCCTATCAAATCCCATAGTGCTCAGTAACAGAAACCATCTCATGGTGTATTTGGAGGGGATCTGCATGTTAAAAGCTAATACTAACCTAACACAGATGGGAGGTGGTAAAATCTTTCCCAGAAAGAGAAGTAGGAGAGAGTGCCAGAAAAGGTGGTGTGCTTGCTTGGTTTAGTGCAAGACCTCTTTTGGCCTTGGGTTTTGGATTCAGTTCACCTTGAAATTACAGTAATTCTTTAGAAAATAATTTAAGAGAGCAGTTTCAGGTTACTTGTTACCTTACCATTGGGTTTTTTTTTTCTTTTTTCTTTCCTCAAGTACTCTTGTGGATTAATGGTTGTATACATGCAACCCTCATTCATCCTTCCAGTTTTGAACAAAGTTCGGAGGTGGCCAGTTTCAGGATTGGAGATGTCCTCCATTTCCTGCCCAAGCTGTTCCTCCACACAAACTCTCTGCTTCCCCAGGAATTTGGGAAACTCTCCTGAAGGCTTCCATGAATGGCTACCCCCCAGTAATTGGGGTGCTAGGAATAACATTTATTTCTGCTTTTCACTTTCTGAGCTCAGAAAAGTATCACCAAGTCCAGATATTGTAGCGGGACTGTTCTGGTAAATATACCAGGAGAGAAGGGACCCTCAAGAAGTCTATCACTTACTTTGCTCATCCATGAATCCATCCTTTGCTGCTGGAGGATCATGTAGTACGTGGACAAAATAAACCTCATGGGACTGAGAGATCTCCCCATCCCTGTGGATTTCTGCTGTGTCTGACAGGGAGCTGCTCTAGCAGCGTGTGTATCTTGTATGGCTCAGTGAATGCCTTCCTTTGAAGGGTCAAGAAATGAAAACAGAATTGTACAAATTGATTGTGAGTTACCTAGAAGAGCTTGCTCTTAGGAGGCCTTACAGCTCCTCTACTGCGCTGAATTCAGGGGAATTGTGAACACTCAGAAGTTCATGACCAAAGAGGAGTGAATTAAGACACAGAGCTATCAGGAGACAGGCAGGAACCTCCCTGGGCCAGAGCTAACGGAACTGTTTGTCAGGTGGGAAACTGGTGGGTCTCTCAAGGCAACCTGACTTGCTGTCTGTGCAGGTTCCTGTGAGGTCAAGTGATTTGGCATGCTTATGATCTGGTCTAAACTTTGCTTTGAGGAACTGAACTTAAAGGTCTAAGATCAATTTTTGAGAAGTTTTCCATGTGCTCAGACAGCAGAATAAATGCAAGAATGCACTGTGAGGAAAGAAAGCCTTTCCACAATGGTCAGTCTATGCTAGACCAAGATGTACTGAAAATCTACCATTAAGTCCTTTTTAGTGGTATTTCTAGCCTGGCTTTTTAGCTGAAGAGCTTCAAATGTAAGCAGCCAAACTTTTGAATCCTAATGAATCCTTGTGAATATTTGAAGCTTTGCCCATCATTAATCAGCCCATCCATGAAAATGTATTCCAGACATATGCACCATATGTACGTGCATGTGCTTCTGTAACTATTAATAAAAACAGCAATATTGTCACCTCAATGTGATTATAATCCACACCTTATGGAATTGCCTTCCTAGTGTTTGAGGTTTAAGAAATTAGATCCCCATCTCCATTGTATAAACATTTTAAAAGCATCACCTAGTTGCAAAGTATTCCCCAAATACATGTTTTCTTTGAAGATATTCCTGCTAACGATGTGTTACTAGTGTGAAGGGCCAAATTATCTACTCATCTAATTGGTTCAGCTCCACTGTGCCGCAGAATTTGACATTATCATTTCTCAGGGTCTAACATAATTCATACAAAAGATCAATTTGTTATACTTATCATGTTAGTATAGAGCACCCTTAATAACAGGACATTTTATGCAGCATTAGCTTTCCAGCATTTTTAGTGTGGAGAAAATATCTTTTTTTTTCTTAGCATTAATTTAGGCAGCTCTTATTCAAATGTTTTTGCTCCTCTGCTTTTATAAATTAACTAATTTAATTGCATTGTAAATATTTATCTTCCCCAAATTAATGTGGAATCAAAATTAATTAGTTTGAAAAATAGGAATTGCCATTCAATATCACATTTAAACATATAACAAATTAACGGGACAATTTTTCTGTTCTACTCCCTGCATTTGAGAACTCGCCAGTGTAAACCTTAAGATATGGTTTCCTCGTTCTCGGTTGTCATTAATCGCAGGCCTCTTTTGACAAGTTTTTGACACATTGCTCTTCCATCAGGTTCCTTACTTTCGATTGTGGAATGACAAGTCTATTTTGTGGCGGTGTGAAATGAACCATGTACTGCTACCGCTGTCTCATGTCTCATAATGGAAGGTTCACAGCATGGACAATTGGGAATTTCTCCAGGCAGGGGAAAAGCACTTATTTTCAACCCCTAGCTTTAATCAATCAAGGAGAAACTGGAAATCGCTGTAAAGTAATGAATGTCAATTTATGTACATGCTATTGATTTTAGAAATTTAATGCTCTGTTTCCCTATTTTATGTTGACCTTATGAAGCTTAAAGATGAACACAAAAGGTGAATATTCTTGAGACAGAATTGTTTTTCCCCTGGAAATATGAACAAAAGATTTTGTACCTCCTGTATATGGAAGAAAAAAAGAAAAAAAAAAAAAAAGAGAGGGTCATCTGGAATTTAAGCCAAAGGGCTGTACCAAGTCAAGGGATTGGAGAAAACAGGGGCATGTTATTAAATCCATTTGTTGCAAAATGGACAAAACCATTCTTACAAGATACATCCCAGTTGTCGTCTTGGCACACCGAGGATTCAGGTTATTAAAATTCACCCTTTGGTTAAATACACTCTTGATTTAACATCCGTTATTTTTCTATAAAGTGTGGAGGTATTGTTTTGAATAATTCACTCTTCATCTACCTTGTAGTTTGCATGCTCCGTGCTCCTTCATAACACTCTGACAGAGAGTGAGGGAGAGATTAGTAAACATGACCCCAGAAGACCTCTCTAAGTGCCTGTCTAGCATAACTTATTGGCTTCACTTTCTCTGCTCTGAGGATCGTTAGCTCCACTGGATACATTACACACCAGTTTTGCTATTGCTTATCTTCACAAAGTTTACATCTCCCCGTTTTTTATTCCCAGATAAGGAACTTGGGCACTGTCAGTTAACGTATTCTCCCAGGAACCCACGCTCTTCCCTGTAGAGGAAGAAAACAATGACTTCAGAGATTATATAACGTGAACCTACATTGAAAAACCCATTCTCATAATGTTCTTTCTCTATTCCTCCTAAGCATAAAAAACAATTCCAGTAAGAAACTGAATGTTATGCTGGTGTTCTAATCAGTCACAACATTCTGCTCCTACAGAAGCAGTAAGAAAACACATACAGAATGTTTTGTTCACTCCGAGGATATGTTGTTGATCTCCACTGTATATTTGTACAAAAGCTCCCAGGGGATTTCTCATGTTACTTCCCTGAGTACACAGTAACAGGATTGCACAGGAAAAGTGCTGGTAGTAACAATATGCTCTTAAACAGCATATTCTTCTCCTTCTCTGACTGGTGCAAAAATTGAAGCCAGCTCTGAAAGACAGGTTTTTCCTCTCTTTGCAATAGTTTTACAAATGAAATCACAATACTCCCTGAAATTACTAGTGCACTTGACTCCACGATCAATTTACTCCATTTCCAATATAGACTTTGACAAGAATGATTTGTTTATGCTGTCACATGAATCAGTCTCAGTAAATTAGACCTGTCAAAGTTACTTTTTCTGCACAATACAGTTTGCTTTATTTTTGACACCTGTGCAGTGGGGAAAGCTATTGTAAATAGTGTGAAAACTTGAGTCAGAAGCTGAGCTTTTAGATCCTCTTCCTAGTGTCAAAAATAGATCTCAGCAGTCCACAGAAGTATTTTTTACTTCATTTAGAATTGATAACTAAGAGTAACAAAAATGTGATTTGAAATTTGGATTTTGTATATATTACCTGTGTATATAGAAATGCATAGGAAAGGCAAACAAGAGAGTCTGCATGTAGCAGAACTTTCTACTGCAGAACTGTAGAGAGATGTCACATCACCATCAAAGTATCTATACAGCACGTCAATGTAACAGCATTACCCTCTTTTTTTTTTATTATTATTTCCTTGCCCCCTTTCTATTGTTGCATTTTAGCTAAAATCAAGGTCTAGACTGTGCCCTGGAGTTCAGCTGGACCTCTTGCATAGCCTTGGCATCAGTGAGCCTCAGCAGAACGTTCTCTGGCTCCGTGATTTGAGGTCTTGCTGCCTTACACGTATGGACAGCTTGCTTGTGTGCTTGCCCTTGGTGGAAGGGAAGTAGCAGCTCAACACGAGTGTGCCCAAGCTTGTTTCTTCTGATGCCCTAATACAGGTGTAACCTTGATCAAAACTGAGCCTTGACACTGAACTACACAGCGTGCTTCAGGATACTGAAGGGGAGTAATTGTAATGATCATTTCTTATGATAACAAAACACCATTTAAGCTTTTCTATGGAAATTAGAATTGTTTTATGGTATTAGTATTAAGTAAAAAAAATGTGTTAGTAGTTATACACTCAAGAGTCAACAAAAAGACCTCAGTTCTATCTGCATGACAAAGTTGCATCAGTTGATCTTGTGTATTTTGGTGCAAAACTCTCTTTGCCTGCCTCTTCCAGCGCCAGGGAAACTTTCGGTTTCATTTAGACTGATGCGTGGTCACCTTGAGTTAAACCACAATGAACCCACTTTAAAGCATAATAAAAGTCCTGCCACTTTCAGTGATGTAGCTCAGTTGTTTTACATAACAGGCTTTGTTTAATCTGGAGCAGCCTTTTTATGTAGACAGGCGCTTAGTGCTCATTAAAGCAATGGAGTGATGTCTGCTTAGATCGAGCCTGAATTCTGCACTTCAGGAAATCTTCCAAATTGAGGAGGAAAAAATGTAAAAATATTGAGGTAAACTGAAATCAATAGCTACTAAAGAAAAACAAGGCACAGCCGTGATTATCAGGGTGATCTGCTACTAATTAACTGAAGAATCAAATTACTTTGGCTCTGGTTCCTAACTCTGCTTCTTCCTTTCAATTCACCAGTATCTTTCCAATTTGAATGTTCTGCTAGAAAGTAAAGCACTCAGTGCTTAACAGACCTTCATGATAGAGTTCATTTGAACCAGGCAGGCCCAATTTATAGCTGCTTCTCCCCAGAGCCTATTTACTTTGCTAGGATTATGATTTGCTGTTGTAATATTGGGATGTCAACAAAAGAAGCCGAAGACAAATGTTGTTGATTGATGGTACCCTGTGTTCTCCAAGAGGAGTGCTTTATCAGCATCATAAAGGACCTTATCCTTTCCAAAACCAGGGTGGTTTTTGTGGCTGTGACAAACAGGAAGGGTTTTTATCGTTAACTTTGTAAGCAGTTTCGTAATCAGACACATTTCTGTGTGTCTGAGCAACTCCTGTGCTTATTTGAAGTGTCTCTTTTTGTTTGAAATCATGCTCTAAAACCTGCAAGTGAAAACTGAACATGGGATTTTTAAATCAACAGCATTGGCAGGGGGGTTATTGTTGCAGTTTTCCCTTTCTTCCCTCCAATTTGCAGTTTTGGATACTCAGTGATGTTTATTATTTTGAGAGTTAAAAAGTTGAGTTAAATGGTCCTGTGTATTTTATAAGATTTTGTTGCAGAAGTCTGTCTCCATAATTGGTAAACTGTCTCGCAAACCATAGCTTGTGTAAGTAGTTTTTACTTATATGAATAATTCCATTTCCTTCCTTGGGGCAGGAATACTTAAGTACTCTTAAAGAATATTTAAAAGATGAGACTTTTGCTGGCAGTAGTTTCTAACTTGTACCATTCTGCTTCCTTTTCTGTCCTTTAATTAAAATATGCATGGATCTGACCTCAGAATCAAGGGAGGCCAGATCTCACTGGCTCTTACCGGTGTAACCTGTGCTCACTGGAGCAGTTCCAGTGGTTTGCAGTGAGGGTCACTGGTGTCAGTTAAGCTTTCCTGGATTAAGCCCTTCTTTCAGTGTTAGGATATGAAGTGCTGTTTTGCATTGCTGCTTAAGTGTGCTACACGTGTGTCTGTTGGTAGATCTGACAGATACTGGCCTGACACCCTGGATAGTTGTCATGGCCTCAAGTGCACTAAGAGTCCTCAATGGCCCTGCCCAGCCTCCCTGACATCCCTGCCCATGGCCCAGGAACCCATCACAGCTCAGCACTGGGGCCGCAGTCCCTACCAGAGCTGTGAGGTAAGCATGAATCACCCCAGACCTGCTCCTGAATTGTCACTTGGATCTCCTCAATTGACCTTGGACCCAATGTGTAACCTGCTGTTCAGCTGTGGCTCTCTGGGCTGTCACCAGGACCTGCTGTTGGCACTGCCCTGCTCTGCTTGCAGGGTTCCAGTGCTGCGGGACTGCTCCCTGGTGCTCAGCACCCAGCCCGTGCTGTGGTCCCACAGCTCCTGGTTGGCCAGCCCTCAGCAAGCAGCCCTGACAGTAAAAGTCAGGGACCTGCTCAGGTTCGTGTTTCACAGCTTGAGGGAAACCCAGAGGAGAAGAATGTATTAATGGTTTTTGTAACAGCCATTAGCTTCTGAAAGGTCATTTTTCCTAATAAGAGATTTGCCATTCTCTTACCCCAGAGGATGTAGCACTGGTTCTTGTCCTTATCTTGCTGGTAGTGCTCAAGCTTTTTGATTATAAAAAAAACCCCAAACCAAAAAAACCCACAAAACCCAATAACCAACCAACTGTAAAAAACCTGCACAGATTCCTTACTACAGGTCTGAGCTTGAGATCTTTGCTCAGGCAGAGTTCCCAATGAGCCTGCTGTTTCTCCAGCACACCTGGCCTCAAACAGTGGATGGGCTATTGATGACTCCAGCTTATCAAAGCTAGGATCAACCTTTCCTTTTTCACTCCACTTGAGTCCCTTCCACCCCACTTGTAATTCCCACCCCCACAATTCCTTTACCTCTTTGAGACATCCCTTCCCCCTTGTCTCTGGCTGCAGTTGCTTGCCTACCTCAGCATCGTTATCTACCCCGGGTGTCCCACTTCTCTCTTCTCTAACATAAACCTCCCTCTTCCTGGGTATTCTTTTGGTTTTTTTCCTGGGACCCCAGCAGGCAAGTAGCAGTGAGGTCTGGGGGAAGGGATTTCCCTCTCAGACCAGTCAGAACATGCAGGTCTTGTTATCCAGAACGTGTGTGTGCTCTCACAGTGCCCGTGCATGTGTGTTACCTGTCAGCCACAGGCAACCCAAATAAATTGTCCTGTTGTCTGCATTCAACCCCTGGGCAACATGATGAGTGGATCTAGTCTAATGTATGTGCACTCTAGGTCTGATTTTTCTGTTAGTTTATGACTGGCTGCTTTCCTAAAGTTGTATTTGATTTATAGGGTGTAATAATGTGGGAGTGTTTTTCGTGCAGATGGTATGGCCTTGAACACCAGGCACTAGGCCTTGTGCAGAACAGGGAATGTGCTTTGAGATACCGTAGCTGTGAGCAGTTATTGGTGAAGAAGTAATCTGAACTTCTGTAGCTCTCCTTAGTTTGAAAAAGGGAAGACTATTAGTGCCAGGAGTTGTTACACCTGGGCAGTGAGTCTGGTACAGCTGTGAGGGTACAAAAAAAGTCACAGTGGTTACGTCCATTGGCATCTGGGGAGCAATTCAGCTGTCAGTTACCACACAGCCCTGGTTTAGGCTTTTATTCTGCATCTAGTGGATGTCAGAGAGGAGTTGGGGAACTAGATTCTCGGTTGATACCCATCAGTTTACATCCAGCTGAAGTAGCAGAATGAAGAGTTGGGAAAAGCCGGCCCTTTGGTTTCCACGTGGTGATTGAATGCGAAAGCTTTGATCAGCCAAAGCATATACATTGAACTGCATTTTATGGACTTCTGACTTTGCATTTTTCAGTTTGTGCTGGTCATTTGCCGAGGGACAGGTGGGCTCGTGAAGGAATTCACCACTAGACTCAGTCTGTTCCTGACTCAATTAGAAGATACACATGTGGTAGGAAAGACTGCTAACTGATCCTGTTGGCCATGATTTCAGCATTTTGATGCCAAGAGAGAAAAATGTTCCTTCATAGCCAATTCAAAGAGGTGCTGAGCCCTTTTTGTGAGGCTGTTAGCATCTTCAGGGGAGGTCATGACAGCTGGGTATCTCGCAAGATTAAATCCAGAGTTAAACTTGGAGCCTGAGTTTTGGAAGCCACAAGTTTGTGCATGGCTGGAGTGCCATTGGGTGGCCCATGGAGAGAAGGGAAGAGAGTTTGTTAGGATTTGGGTAGTGTGTAGAGGAATGAGTGTTCATGCTGGGATGGGATTTAAAGCTTCAAACCAATTAGATTTTTAATTGTTTCTCTTTTTTTTTCTGTTTGTTAGCAGATGTGATTAACTACCCTAGGCCAGTAGATAGCTGAAGCACATCCCCTTGCAGGGACACCACATCCCTACTAGTTTTGGCAATTTGTTACAACAGAGAGTCCTGAATTATCTCTAAAATGTTTACAGTGCACAAAGACTGCATAAATCTGGTGAAAGAAGGGAGTTTGTTTACTGCTACAAAATTTTAGGGCAAATTGAGAATGTTTATTTTCTAAACACATTCCACAGTAGTTTTGAAATGATGGCTTTTTTCCTTTACAAATAACAGTTTCAATATCCTTTGCTTCACAAGTGTTTGATCTAACCACAGTTGATGTTTAGCCATGGTAACACTCAGGATCTCTTTTTCATGCCTGTTGCTTTTCTGCCTCCCCTCCACCCCCCGAGACAGATTGATTTGGAAACTATCCAAGTTCTCTCAGGAGTGGTATCAAATTCGCTCTGTTCTCTCCACACCTGACCCGTTCTGGCTTCCTTTAAATGCTAAAAACTAGCAAGGACCCAGCCGTGATGGAAAAAAAACAAACAAGGAAATCTCATTACGTGTTATCCCTGTACACTTAGGTAGCTAAAGGGGAATGGTGTTTCAATGGATATATAGCAGACTATGTTAAAAGGGAAGTTACTAGTCAGGTTTCTTTTTATATCAGATTATATTTAAGAAAGAGGGAAAAATAAATGGCATTTCTGGAACAGCTGTACCTACCTATGCACCGCTCTGGACCCATCTGTTTATACCCCTCTATTCGTGTAATAATGAAAACAAACCTTTTCCATATTCACACTTTAAAGCACACACTGCAGTTCAATCTGATATTTCATGTAATAATCAAACCAATTCCCCGGCTAATAGCTACACACACATTTGTGCGTCAGTTCTTTAAATACCCAACCTTTGGGAAATGGGCCCTGGGTTGGAGCAGGAGGTACCCAGGCTGAGCATACAATGAGTTTAAATGGAATAAGCTAATTTGTCACTGTTTTGTTATGATTGAATATATGTGTTTAGAATGAAATTTAATTTAAATCCAATTTGTAACATCTCTGTGGGTGGGACAAAGGAAAAAAAACCCCAAAGGATATATTAACTGGATACTGTACTGTGAATGTAATGGGACTTCTGAGTTTAATGTTCAATTAAAAAGCCCTGCATGTTCTTATTACTGTTTACAGGAGTGGATTTGGGGGAGATTTATGTTATAAAAAACCCCCTGTACAACCCTTTTTTTTGTCACTGACTCGTGCAAAGTCTTTACCTGGTACGGCTAAGCCATCTGTTATTCTTGCAGAAAAATTCACTCACAGAGGTATCAAGAGATAAAAAGAGCATTTTTATCTAAACATTTGCCTGAGTTGCCATGTTGGTTTTTTCCTTCACAAAATGAAGATGAATTAGTATAACTGGCTGCTGTGTTTTGATACGAACCAGAAGAATCTAAGTGGAATAAACAAGTGTGAGCTTTGTGGGGGCTGATTAGTCACAGAGGCAGGCACTGGGAGCCTGCAGGACCCCCCCCCAGCAACAACGTGGCCGGACACACCACCCCGGGCACCCTCAGCTTCACCTCTTCTCCCCCACCTCCTTCTGCTACTTTAAAAGTAGCCAAGGAACATGATAAATGGTAGGAGGAAAAGCAGCTTTTTTCCTGCTGGTTGGTGGATTGGCAGTTTGTTTTCAGGTGCCTGGCTGGGGGGGTCAGAGTCACTGGTTGGGGTCCCAGCTGGTAAAAGTCAGGATTGCTTGGTGGGCTTCAGAGAAATTACCCTATTTTACACTGGATTTATTATTTCAGTCTTTTTTTTCTCCCTTCTTTACTTGCAAAAAATGTTCAAATTATCATCTATCAAGCAGAGTATTTATAGAAGGTCCAGAATATGATACTAACCCAGAAACAGTCAGGAACCCTAAAGCTGGAGGGAGGGAGGGGTGGGCAGGCAGGCACTCACCATTCTTTATATTGAGAATAAACAGTATGAATCAAAGGTATCTAAGTTTGAGTGTATTGGCAATCATTAGTTCATATCACCTTTGCATTGTTTATTTAACCTTGAATGTCATATTGAATATATCCTTTACATAATTACTATTCATAAAGAGATATATAAATATATACCTATAATAGATCCTGCAAAGACAGGTTTATTTATTATGGACCCTTAAAATACTTTGTTGCCTATACAGTATGTTCTTTCATTTGCATATTATTTACCTAATATTAAGTAAGGACTTATTACAAGCTCTCAAAACAGATATATCCCTTATTGGGTAATTAATACTAATCTTGCAAACACATTAACAACACAGAGACAGTAACAGCTATCTTAGGAGCTGTTACAGTCCGTCTTGTAAATCCTGTCTTAGCGTGTGGATTAGTTCATGCTCCTTTGGAGATGTGAGAATCTAGAGTGTCAATCCTGCTGCCGTGCAGGGTGGCCAAGTCTGTAGGAATCCCTTCCCCTCCAGATTTCGAGGTCTGCAGCTCTAACAGTGCATTCAAAGTGTACATGCACGTGGGTAAGTGAGAGACACCCAGAAAAACTACACCTGCAATTTGGAACTACTTCAGTGTTTGCCATGGGATTTGGTTGGCATTAGGAATAAGCAAACTAAGCCTTTAAGTTTGATTTTTAAAAGCTAATAGAAAAAGAATCTGAAACTCCTTTTAAAAATTTTATTAAAGTAAACAAATATTATTGTTCAGGGTAGGTTTTGTTGATATTGTTGT
This sequence comes from Brachypteracias leptosomus, assembly GCA_013401335.1. Taxonomy (NCBI): domain Eukaryota; kingdom Metazoa; phylum Chordata; class Aves; order Coraciiformes; family Brachypteraciidae; genus Brachypteracias; species Brachypteracias leptosomus. The sequence goes on along the minus strand of VYZX01021580.1, from coordinate 164,094 downwards.
GGGGTTTGAAGTGGGGGTGGTGTTGTTTTTTATTTGGTTGGTTTGGTTATTTTAAGTCTCAAAAACCTGCAAGCATGATATTTTCCCTCAGATATAAATATATTTTCAGGTTTTGACCTCCAGAAATTACTTCCATAAAGGGAGTGCTGCCTGAAATGATTGTAACCATGATTTTACTGTAATAACTTGCAAAATAGAGATGGTGCAGTAAGTGTGATGGTTTCACATACATTTACTCATGGTTTTTAAAATTACTTTTGTGGCTAGATAGTAGGACCAACCTGCTCTGTCTTCCATATGTATATTTATATTTGGCCATCCACAAGAACTATATTATCCTGTCTCTGAGTAGGAAGTGGATGGTATCTCCTGCCAGCACTGCCTACACTGGCTGTGCTACACCCTCACACAGCAACGGATGTTACCTGCTGTCTATGCCTGCATTACACTTCCTAGAAATATAAGAACAATTTTATGGGTGCAAAGAACAGTGTTTCAGGTACAGACCATGCTTACAATTCTAACTGGAATTAATAAAGAAAACAGAGAGACACAAAAAGAAAAAGCATACTGGCAGAATATTGACTGAAATTAAATGGATTCTGTTCATGTAACCAAATTATCTCAAAAGTAACCAAGGACCACATTCAAAGGCATGTAAAAGCCCAAGTCATTGTGAATCCAGAGCTACCTCCTGAGATCTGAAATACCAGATTACTTCAAGCACTGCAATAAATATTTATGTTTACAGCCCTGTTTGGTTTGAAACTTGGCTTATCACATATTTGCTGGGACAAGAAACACTCTCACATCGATTGACTGTACACAGCATCTTCTTGACACAGCCTCTCTTAGAAATGAGTGTTCCTTCAAACTTCATGCTCTTTCCTCTTTATCTGCACTGTCAGATCAGTGTTTGTAGTGGCACAAAAGGGGATATGCTACAGATAGTCCAACTTTCATTATAGAGGCGCCCAGTGATGCAGGGGTGGATTTCAGTTCATCATGGGAGAGTTACTGTAATTGTCTCAGAGCTTCATTAGCTGTCAGTCCTCCCCTCTGTGTCTGACATGTCAAAACCCAGAGACAAGCTGCTAATTTCTTGTTGAAAGCAGCCACAGTCTCTAGAGCTTGAAAAGATATACAAGCTCCTTCCTTTTATGCTAACACACCTGACAAGTGCCAAGTGCTCTTACCTCTCAGAGAAATCTGAAATCAATAGGTTTTGTGGGTGCTCAGAGCTCTCAAGTAGCTCTTTTAAAGACAGAGACCACAGTGCTTCATCTGGGCTGGGTTTTGGGGAGTTCTTGGCATCTATCTGTGCCTCTGCCACATGCATCCTGTTTGACCTTGAGCAAGTCACTTAGTCTGCCTCCTCTTCAGCTTCTTGATCTCAAAATAGAGCCCATAGACTTCTTATATCTAACAGATCTGTGGTGGAGATTGACTCCTGAATATTGGTAATGTGTTCAGGTTTGATGGTGATGGTTATTTTACGGAATAATGTCATTAATAATATTTGGATCCTTAGGGTGTTCATATGGAGTTGTTTATGCCGGATCTATCGTGACTCCATATCTGGACAAGATATAGGTCCTACACAGCCCATAGTCTTGTTTCCCTGAGATGGAAACTCAAGAGCATGTGTTGGAACACAACCATGATGTGTGGTGTGGTATGTGGGGGTGCACCGTGGAGCACCTCTGCCCTACAACTCTAAGGTGAGATGCTGTGATATGCAACACAGTTTGTCCTCTCATGAAGCTTGACTTGCTAAGGTGCTTCCATCCTACTTGAGAAGCTTTGTTATTCCGGATCTGGTGGTTCCAGAGCAGTCCCTGGGGTAATTCTGTGAAGGCTGTGGGTTCTGCCTACAGCAACATGATAAGCAGCAGCTTGTGGCACCATCGCACCCTCCCACACTGGGGATGACTAGAATGCGCAGTTGTCTTCCTTGTTTCCTAAACTAGTGCATGATTTTATAGCCCTTGGATCCTGCACTGATCCCAGACAGGCATACGGATCTCACACACTGTTACAAGGGAGGAAACCCTGAGAAATGCTAAATGTCTACAGCTCAGGCAGAGTCGCTAGTGAATGCCAGCTCTCAGAACTGCATCTCTTCTTTCATTAAAGTATGATGTGTGCAGCCATTTTGCATTTAAAGAAGAATTTTGATTTTTTCTTTTTTATATGGATAGCATTGGCCAAAAATGTTGTCTAAACACACAGATGTTTATATAGACTTTACTGTGATTGCCTTCTGCAATTATGGAGCTGTTATTTTTAGCTCTTCATTTCTACAGCAAGACCTTTTGGCATCTTTGTGGAACGGGAGCAGTGTCCTGATTTAGCACAGCTCCATGATCCTGACATTGTATAACTGAAGGAAGGAAATAGCTCCCTTGGTATGTACTTTTACTGTAAGCAGCATAGGGATGTTTGTTGAGATTCATTGAGGAGCAGAGGCTGTAAGAAGTTGCAGAGCACTGTAGCTTTCCATCAGAGGACAAGGGTATGGAGGCTCCAAGGGAAACAGACAACCTTTTTAATTCTCGTAATGCTTACTGTTCTCTGCTTCCAGGATGAGCAAAGCAGTAAATATCAAGCAAAGGATGTTGATTTGTATGCACAGCAATTGTTGGAATAAAAATCAGTTCAGACCCCAGTGACTCTTGCCAGCCCTTGTTATGGCTGTAGAGATGTGAATGCACAGAAAGTAAATACAACTTAAAATTCAAGCTACCCGTCAGATTGTAACTCCAAATAGATCACTCTCCTTTCCAGAAACGACTGGAAAGTTTACACGGGAGGGGAGAGAGGCACTGGGGAGCAGGACCTGTGGAACTGTGCTTGTGTGGGGAGCTGGATCCCCAGCCCTGAGATGCTGCTGGCATTTCGTTTGTTGTTAAGTAACACAAAAATCTATCGTGGAGCAAAACAAAATGAGAACTCTGTATCAGAGCGTAGATGCCAGTCTTGCATGAATAAAACAATAAATGAAATTAATAATTTATCTGTGACTGTTTTTACTTTTTGGGTGGGTTGTTCCGTTTTTTTTTAAACACTCATAGAAGGATATTTCCATTCAAACTGAACTGGAGTGAAATTACTTCTACTATAGATAAAACATATTCAGATGAGCAGCATGCTTTCCCCACAAAGCTAACTGCAATCCCAATTAACACTTCTCAAAACTGAATTTATTTTTTTTCCCCCTACTTCCTAATGAGGTTTTTTCCTCCCTGCTGTCTTGATACAAAGCTTTATGCCGTATGAGTGTGTTCATATGGTGCTTGAGTGCGTTATCTGACCTTGATTGGTGTTTTGGGAGCCAGTTAAATAGATTACATAGAGGTTACCTTGACAACTGTCTTTGCTGATTTAGCAATGCAGTTCATTCTTGGGCACAAGACTCTCAGCAACTGTGGAATTCCACTGACTTCATATTAATCATTAACACAATGTTCTGGGGAGGCTCTGCCGAGCTAGCAATAAGGACTGTATTGAAATTATTTTTTTTACTGGGTAAATGTTATAGACCAAGATATGTTTACAGTATGAAATGTTGTTCACAGTCATAAAATGGAAATATATGTTCCTGTTTATTTTTTCTCTCTCTTCTAGTTTCAACAATAATATTGGAATAATAAATCTCCTATCATGTCTGATGGGAAAAGATGGTCTTTTAAATGAAACTCTTTCCTTAACGTTGATCTCACACCGTACCTTCTTTTAGGTCTGTGCTGTAACCTCGAAGGCATGACAGATAGTTAAATTCAGTGTGCAAAAGCTTATGAGCCTGGAATGTGATCTCTATTAACTTCAAGGAGATTGCCTCTGATTTACATTAGTGCTACATATCGGTCAGAATCTGGCCCTTTTCAAGAGATGTTTAAAGAAAAGGCAGCCACATCCTTTTTCAAAACTGTTGTCCCAAATTGTTTGCAGTAGCCTTGAACGTTAAAGATAGCATGTAATCAGGGCTTTGGGGCTTTGTCTTTAAAATTAGTCTTTTTTACTTTTAAGTACCCAGCTCAGCCAGAATTTTGCAGGAGGATGTCACGATTCTGGGGCTGTATTTTGCAAGAGGCTGGAAACCTTGTGGAAATTAGATGAAGTTTTTTATGAATTAAATATGAAAATGAATAATGTAGTCAGAGCAGGGGTCGCACCATGTTTTTTCTTCTGATATGATATTCAGTGTATCTCATAATGTCTTGTCCATCCTCCCCGTTTTCCATATGCAGCGTTGTACTGCAAATCCAACTCTTTTTTGAGTTGAAAATGCATGACTGTGTCATAAAGCGAAGAACACAGTTGAGGTGGATCTCACACGTGGAGGGAGATTGCATGGAGTTTATGGGTAGACATATTAGCTAAATATTTTTGCTAGTCCCATCAGGTGATGAAACACTAAACTCTTATTTTAACTGCCATCATTATGTTTCAGAGTTAGCCCATTACAAATAAGAGAGGCATTTGTACTTCCTGTAGCAGTTGATTGTGAACTCCCAAAGACAGAATTAATTATGGTGTCTGATTCAACTCCTTATTTTGAAGTTAGCGTTTGCCCAGTTTGAGAAATATTTTCTTTCAATGGAAGTTATGCTGAATAATAATTTCCCTCAGATTTGTCCTTTCATTCTTTTAGCAGTTTGGTGCTGGGCCAGTCCCACAGGCATGAGCCATGTTTGCTGTTTTGGGTGAGGCCAGTGCACATATGGCTGTGCTGGTGCTGCTGGGAGCTGGTTGCGGAGCCTCTGGCCACTGCAGCTACTGAACATTTCTCTTACCTGTATCTGCAGAGAGCACTAGAAAGAACTGGAACTTCTCAGGGGGCTGAAACACCTCTCCTGAGGGCTGGAACACCTCTCCTACAAAGACAGGCTGAGAGAGTTGGGCTTGTTCAGCTTGGAGAAGAGAAAGCTCAGGGGAGACCTTATTGTGGCCTTCCAGTATCTGAAGGGGGCCCACAAGAAGGCTGGGGAGGGACTTTTCACAAAGGTCTGTAGTGATAGGACAAGGGGTAATGGCTTTAAACTGAAAGAGGAGAGATTTAGATTGGAAATTAGAAGGAAATTCTTTACCCTGAGGGTGGTGAGACACTGGCACAGGTTGCCCAGGGGGGTTGTGGATACTTCATCCCTGGAAGTGTTCAAGGCCAGGCTGGATGGGGCCTTGAGCAACCTGATCTAGTGGGAGGTGTCCCTGCTGTGGCAGAGGGGTTGGAACTAGATGATCTTTGAGGTCTCTTCCAATCCAAACCATTTGATGATTTTCTCTCAAGCACTGTCTGGGAATGGTCTCATACGCTGTCCACAGTCAGGAAGGACCTTTCACTCACTTCAATGCAGAGAACTCCACTTGACCACGCAAAAAGTCAGCTCTATCTAAACAGATTTCAGATTTTTTGGAGGCAGGTATCTACTGTCATTCCATAAATGACTTAGTGAGACATTACAGTTGCCTTTGTACTCCCGATTGTGTGTCCCCGACGCTACCTTGGCATGCTGATAGCATTTGAGACAAAACATTGGAGGCATCAGTGGGAGAGTCAGTAGAAACTGGATTGTGTGGCTGAGTTACTGTACCCAAGTAGCAGTCTTCCCAGATGCCCTCCAGCAGAGCTCTTCTGCATGCCAAACTTGGGATTTCTTAGCATAAAAATAGACAGGTCTGCAGCTGGAGCCCAATTTTGGACATGCACCATCTCTGATAGAGTATTCTTATCTTTGCTGGTACAAGTAAGATCAGAATCAGTCTGAAGCAGGATGGTGTGGCTCGCTGGAAGATTTTCAGAATACCCAAATCCTTCACTGCAAGTGTGAATGGAATTGCTTACAGATTGCTTAAGGAAAGGAGCAAAACTTTGTTACTAGATATTGTAATCTGTCACTTTAAAAGATAGTGAATGTTTCCAGTATGTGCTCCAGGGTGTTTCACAATTGACAGAGCTGATTTATTTTGGAGGCCTGTAACCCTGCAAGAATTCAAAAGTAAAGTGGGGCCTCTGATTTTAAGTTACAGGGTACAGATGATGCCTCTGTCATCTGGTCAAGGTTTTCTTGACACAGTTTCTCTCTCTTCATGTCTAATATTTTGGGTTTGAATAGTGAGCACAGTGGTGCCCAGCTGCCAGCCACCTGGCTGTGTGGTGCTGCAATCTTGTTCCTCCTGGAGAAGGACATGGAATAGCCAAAGTATAAACAGAGAGGGTTGGGCTTTTCTTTGTTGCTGTTGCAAGTAGGATAAAACACAGGTTTTATCAAAGGGACATAAAGCATCTAACTTCTGCATTTTGTAGGAATGGATTTTCCAACTGTCTTTCACTCACTTTAAAACCCAAGGATCAGCAAAAGTCCTATTTTAGAACAAGATCTGTTGCAGACTGCTTTTAGCCCTATGTCATTTTTACACCCCTGTACTCATTCCTGCAAGCTCTGATCTCATGTAATGAGAATCCAACCCATTGCTCCTGTCTGCCATTCTGAGACTGCAGGAAGAGTAGGGAGATATTTCTGTCTTTCATGATAAATAAATATCTCCCTGTTCATATGTGAATCTTCTGTGTAAACCTATGCACTGATAATTGCCACTTTTTGGAATTTATAGACAAAAGGTTTTTAATAATAATAATAAATTCTTAAATATCAAATTTCTACTGGTAAAAAGTTTAAGATAATGTAATTTGTTGCCAAGTATCTCTGCATATCAAAGCTTGATGACTATTCAAGACAAACATCCATGGTAACATCTGGGATATATCTATGCTTTAGCCATTTAACCAACCTAGTTAGAAGTTTCAAGGCAATGTCCATCTGGGCCTGAGAAAATTTTTCCAAGATTACTGGATGCAGTTTGAGGTCTACAGACCACCTCCTGAGATTAATGGATGCTTATGGCTTTTAAATTTCTGTAGAGAAACAAAAAAGCAGAAACTTTCACAGACTCAGATATTGTAGTAGTCACTCATTGATTATCAGGAGGATATTTTAACTAGATGCTATAGAAATGCTGTTAAATTATGAATAACAGCCAGTACAGCATATTCTCACAAGAGGTGGTCAAAACTATCAGTACTGAAGTTATGCAAAGAGTTAAATAAGGTTTTCTCCAGGCTGATGAAGCAAGTGGCTCTGGAACCTATTAATTTTTTTTCCCAGAGAATACTCCTGTGGTATTAGGGCATGGTTCCTAATGGGCTTTGGACTGGAACAAAAGCCATGTTTAGATGCTGATGCTGAAGGCTGCTCTAACTTTTGCTTGGGGACTGTCTAGCAATTAGCTTGGGATCAGGGGATTTCAAAAGTCACCTTTGCACCTCCTGTTTTGAGCTGCAGTGTGAATTTTTTTCCTCATATCCCAGATCATACCAGAGTAGGTGACTGGAGCAGTAATTTACTGTATTACTTTTCCCTACACACCAATAAATAGAAAACATTTTATATCTTTTTGAGATTTATTCTTTTGAAATAACTCCAAAATTTAGGATTTGTACAATATTTGTCTGGGAGGAGAACACTTTTGCAGGGTTTTGCTGTTACATGTGTGTTTCTAAAGATCCTTAATGGAACAAGATAATTCCACCTGCGTGTCATCATTCAAGGTAAGGGTAAAGTTGTCAACAGATTGTGCAGGGAGATGAGCACTCTGGTTCCCTTCATATTAAAGTGAGATATATGTGTGTTATTTCCTTACGTGTCACCTGGAAGGTTTCCCCTGAGTGTTACCAAGTCATGCAATTAACACTGCTGAATTCCCCAGGAGAGTCTGTGCTTCTGATTTTCTACCCATACTAAGACAGTGATTTCAGCCCCACAGTAGCTTCAGTACCGAGTAACAGCCAAGTAGGGGAAACTAGAAAACTTGTGTATACGTATGTACAGCAAAGGCTTTACTAAAGCAAGACAAAACACTAGCTTAGAATAAAGAATTATTTTACTGTCTTCCCTTTATTTATTCTTTTTTATTTAGGAGGGTGGGGAAATGGGAACCTCTTAGGTCAAGGTTGAAGACTTTGTAACATAGAAAAACAAAGCTTGACTGTGATAATCTACAGAGCACCTGCCCTGAGGAAAAACGAGCAGTTCACTTTTTAGTGCTTTCAAGTATGGTGTGAGCAAAATAGCACAAGCAAAAGATTCTTTTGAACCTTACAGAAAAGGAAAAATGGAAATGTTAAAAACAAACAAAGCAATATTTTATATCCTGTGATAAAGTTTCTGTTTAACAGAAGCTGCGGCATGCAAATCAAATTGATCAAAATCAACCATGTCATTAACCACGTGGTTAGAGCCAAGATGAGAAGCTGTTCTTCCAGTTTTTACCAGCTCATTCTTGAGCCCGATTGCGTCTTCCTTGCAATCCTGGGCTGCCCCGCACCTTGCTGATGGCAGAAGCACTCAGCTTACCTGGTGAAACACGCCTGTGCTCAGGCCCTCAGAGCCTTCATTTCACCCTGTTACGGATTCCAAATTCTAACCCATGAATTAGCTCCACACTGGTATTTTCAGTCAAAGTATACCTGGTGTTGCTTCATTCCCTCATCCTTTGAGCAGTGCCAGCGTGTACAAACTCTAACTGTAATTCGGCCAATTGCTTTATTTTTTCCAAGTTGACTGAAGAAGACTTGTGTTAACAACCTGATTCTCTCCTTCCTGGCGTCCCTTAAGCAGGGTGATTATTCTGAAAAGTTATGCTAGTTGCTATTCTTTAGTGCCCTTTCCAGGCACTGCAGAAGTTCCCAGCACCTCCTATTCTTCATAGCCTGAATAATCACATTTTTAGACTCTCCTGTTCTAAAGCCTTCTCCTAGGTAGCAGAGCTTTCATATTGAACACATCACACACCAATCACACGTTGCATGCTGATCATCCCACTGACACACCTGCAGGTTTTTCCTCCTTTTGGATTTCAGTCTGTTGTTCAAACATGATGCTGACGAGACTCCAGGAGAAGTCTTGCATGATCTCTGCTTTGTGCCTGATACACTCTCCAGTCTTTGTGAAAACGTTATTTGGGATGGTCCTTCAAGGAAAAAGTTTCCCTTTCAAGTCTGGGACTTTGGTCTCCTAGCACAAACATTGAGCAAATGGACATCTGGTAACTTTAATTTACTTCAGATGATATTCTGATATATATTGAAATGAAAAAGAATTGAGAAGAGTGAGCTCATTGACGGTCTGAACAGGGGACCATTAACCGAGAGTGTACAGTTAGGCAGGGGTAGGCAACTGTATGTTGTTGAAACACGGGCAAAGTGAAAGGGAACACAAGTCTCAGAAGTTTGCATCAGACTGAGCAGCAACAGCAGAGTCCAACAAACAGACAAGCTTGTTGGTGTCCTGAGAGTTCTGACTGACTGCAGCCGGGCTCTATCTTAGTCCCACTGGAAATCCCTAACAAAACTCCTATTTATTTCCATTGCTGCACAGATTGGCTCATGTGATTATTCCAAGATTTATTTGATAAGCCTAAGAATAATAGAAACATCTATATGCAAAGAAAATGCATGTGTTTATGATTCTCCACTGGGTTCTATTTTCTCTAGAATCGAAGCCCCAGTTCCCACTTCATCATGAATCTAAGTCTTCAGTTCAGCTTCACTTCTGTTAGCACCACGGAGAAATCTCTGACAAGACAGATGTCTGCAGCCACCAGAAGCCTTAAATTGAACACCTAAAAATAGACAGCTACAGAATTTATAAATATTTTTTTGCAAATCAACCTTTTCTAACTACCCTCCTTTTGTAGCATTGGTAGTTCCTATTGAAATCCAAGTATATTTCAGCAAAAGAGAAAGCTGACCGAGCAGCCCAAGAAATTCTGCAGAGTTCTGCAAATTGCAGGAGGCCCAGGGAAGGAAATCACTGCATGCCAAATTTTCCCACTGGTTTCTATTGTCTCTACTTATCATATGTAATGCTAGAAATTAATTGTGGAACACTGTATCCTAGCCACAGTTCTTACCTAGGTAATAGCCAGATTATGTTTTATGACTTTGTATTCTCATTCAACATAATTTACTCTTGAGTTAGAAAATATGCCTGTCCCCGGAGAAACATCCAGCCCTTTGTTCTCTTTGTTCACAAATTAGTTTGGAGAAGGATCGACCGGTAGTGTAGAAAGCCTGTATTAGATCTGCTAAGATCTCTTCCTATTCAGATTTGCTTTCTCTTGCTGGAGGCTACTCTTGATATTTATTTGGAATGAAATATTGTTCATCCCCTTAACAAAGAGACAGTTGGTTCCATTCAGTACTTCCACGAACCTCAGACAGTGTTTGTACAGTGTGTATTCAAAACACGCCAGCTATTTCTTACCATCCTGTAGTTTCCCTGATCATGGGCCGGGCTTCTGTTTTATCAGAGGGCCTCTGTTTACCTGGCATCTTTTTTTTGTTCTTTTATATCTTCCTCTGTGCAATCATTTCCTAAACTGTATAAGTAAATATGATTATGAAGAGGAAGAACTACAGAATTCCCCTGCAATAAGTTTCTTCAGCTTTTCCTCCAAAGACTCACACCTCAGGTTTGGATACCCCCACGCAACTCCTCACAAAACCCCTGCTCTCTTCTCTGCTTTCCTGATGCCAGGACATTGCTGTGCAGCCCATGGAGAAGTCACTGTGGATGGTTTCCATTTATATCTGATGTCTCAGTAAACCTCCACCTGGGGACCTCTCTCCTCTCTTGTGTATCCCATAATCCGTTTCTTTCTGGTTTCACATTGCTACTGGAGTGATCTGTGCCAGATAGGAACAAAGTCAGGGGACTCTTATGAGTAGAAGGTTACTCACCCCTGAGTATTTTCTACTTCCAGGAGAGCTCTTTCCTGTTTAATATATCTCTTAATGTTGATCTGTATTACTCAGACTTTGCCAGGGAAGTCAAACCAGTAAAAGCTTCTTGAGAAGGATTGAGTTCTGTGTGTAAAACCTGCCTGTATTGCTCACCAGGCTTCCCTAATTACATAAGCCAGCCTGCAAAAGGTTTCTTTTGCTGCTATAAATCGTGCCAGCCCAGGTGATTTCCTTTCCAAGCTGTTTTGGCAAAATGCTGCCCATGCAATGCTTTGTAGGCTGAACTGCTCCCTTAGTGGGGATTTGAACCAGGGAAATTCTTGCTATTGGCCTGCTATGAATCAGTGGCGATCTAACTTGGGTTGTATCAAAGCCTTTGGTTTAAACTGTGGGAGTGGGAAGATGAGAAGAGGAAGGCAAGAGGCACCTTTACTGAACTTAGATCCTGGGCACTGCCCTAGCAGATTTCAACATGCCTGATCCAGCCAAGTAGCTCATATATGTAAATATATATATATAAACTATCGCCGGAGTATGTGCACATCAACAGTACCTATCCTGCCCCTGCTGTGCACTGAAGTCGTCATGGACAAGACATATTAGGTATTTTCTTACATTTACGCTGCCTTTTGAACGTATAGGGCCAGCTGCAGAGCTGCTTTAGCTTAGTGCCAAGGCACCTATTTATACCAGCTGACAACCTAGCCCACAGTTCACTAAGTGCTATTTATTATTTTATTTTGTTTGCCAGAGTGACAATAGAAATGACATTGATACACAGGTCAATTCAATCCTGCTGACATAGCCTCAAGGGGTTTTTTGGTTGGATTTTTTTTTTTGTTTTTCCCCTCTCCCAGGAGAATCTCCTTTGCAGCTTTATTTTTTGTTAATGTTTATTTAATAAGATCAGCATATTGGCAGTCTCATAAGCTTGTTATTTTATGTATCTCTCAATTTCTTTAGCTTTATTAATCATCACGGTACTTGAAGTTGCTAGCATGAAAAATGCACTGTAAGAATAAATAATCATTATTATCAAAGAGCTTTCATAAAAATGATCTGTAGGATTAAATCCTTATTAGAGCAGCATTATTGGTCATGATTATTATTATTACATATTAATTAGTAGTACCAAAATAGTGGAGCTTTCAGAATTATCTTTATCAAAGTCAGTTAAATATGAAGATTTAAAATTTCAATAGATTTAGTGGTTTAGGGCATGGTAGTGGGATTATAGTTAATATTATTTATTCAGTTCAGTACTTGCAAAGAGCTGATGATGAGCTCGATGCTGTGCACAGCAGAACTTGCTGCCTGAGACACGTACTTTAAGAAAGGGGAAGGAAATAGGCGCATTAGAATAAGGGGGTTTTTAAATTCTGGTATCCAGGAGTTCTGTGTTTATGCCTCTGCCACTTCCTGTCTCTATTAAATTTTGTGCTTTGTCATTTATTTAATCTTTCTCTGCCTCAGCGTATTAATGTGCATAAAGTATGTTACATTAATTAATCTGCATAAAGCATTTTGAATTATGGGTGCCATATAAGCAATGAAGCAGTTTTTACCATACCTGAGCAGAAGCTCCAGTTTATGTGGATTGCCAGTTTATGTGGCTGTGTATTTTTCATAGATGTGGCTGGTTAACATAACTGTGAGGTGACATGATGGGCAGATTGTGTACAGCACACTTCTCTCTTTGGCTTTTATCTGAACTGATACTATTACTGCTTCCCTTTGATGCAGTAACCTAGTCAAGCTTCAAGAGACATAGGATGAGAAAAGACTGACAAATAAAATATTGTTATGGCAGGTGTCATGAGATGGTGCTGTTATATAAAGTCTTCCAAGTTCTTTTTTTTTTTCCACCTTATTATGTGAGCAAACGTTCAGTCTTGGGAAAACACACTCTGTTTGTAAATTTTCTTTTGCAAGGTCCTGGATAGAGAAAGTCAAATACACAATTTGTTTTGTTGCCTCAGCCTCCGGATGGAGTTGTTCTGGAGACAGGCACTCCCCAGCAGACAGGCATTAGGACTTGGCTAAAATTCCTTAACAAAGCCCTTTCCCTGCCATTGCCATCTCTTTTCCAGGTCTAATTTTGCTTGTGACCTTCCCTCTTTATGTCATGCCTCAAATTTAGCATCCCAGGCTTTTAAGAACAAAGACTCTGGGTTAAATACAGAAATCCAACTTCAGCACAGACTCTGCCTCAGCACTGGAGGCAGGTTGGGTGCTTCAAACCCCATCCAGGAGCCAGCACCCCAGAGGGGAGCTGGTGGGTGAGTCAGGGGGAGGTGTCCCGGGAAGGAGAGCCTTTCAGCCCTGCCTCTGAGTGCACCCGTGTCACCTGGGGTTCTGAAATCTCTCTTGAAGATGGGCACCCAAAAGAAGTTGACCCTTCCCTTCCAAAACTGTGAGGGAGAGACCATTTCTTTTTTCTTCTGTCAGTTTTTACATCTTCAAGGAAATGGGGAGCTAAATGTCCCTCTGCCAAATGTGGCATGCGGAATTCAATTTAAGTCTGCCATATCTCAGAAAGGGCTCTGCCCACCAGGCTTTTTGAGTGCTGTGGGCTCTTCCAGTCTCTCCCAGTGACACTGCTCCAAAGTTCATACCGGCAGTTGAAAGAATTACTTGATGAGATGTCCTAACTTTGTCACCCGCCACGTGAGTGATGTAACCATTAGTTTACAGGTACTTCCTCTCATAACCTTTCTGTCTTGAGAAGAGCCTGACACTCTTAAGAGATGGAAGCAATCAGGGTTGAGGTCCCCATCCAAGTGAGGCAGAGCAGGGTTTAAAATGCTGATCACCCAGATCACAGGCAAATAAAATACCCTAGCTCCCAGAATGTGGTTATTAGTACATGTTTTAAAGGTGTCTACTAACTGGTCCCCGTTGGTTAGTAAGTAGAAGATCCTCAGGTCTGCTGAGTAACCTGGTCTAGATTCTTGTCATTAGTGTGCCATGGGGGGCTTGACGTATTATGGCCATAATGGCTCTTCCTTTCAAAACACCACACTCCTCCTGCACAGTTTGGGGTATGTGAGGAATGCAGGAGCAGGCTGCTGAGAACGGCAGCCAGTCATTTGAGCAATCTGAACTTTGTGCTTGGCTGCCCTATTTAAAATGGGTACCAATGGAGCAATAGATTGGCATCTGATGTTAGTCAGAAAAAAACCCTCCACACTTAAGTGATACAGTAGCAAAGTGATTTTTTGTAAATCTCTGGAATTAATAACTACAGCTATTTGAGAAGAGAAACAGTATCATTCATACTGGAAAATATTCTCTTCCCTCCCACAGGGGAAGCCTGTGTAGGTGTGGAGCTGTAGTCTGGGAAATTAAAAAATGCAAATTAAAAAATGCAAATGTAAAAGAGAGGCATTGCTTGCTGCAGTGCTCTAAGGGCTTTCCTGAATAGCAGCAAATTAAAGAAATGCTATGTAATCAAAGTTTATATCAAGCCTATGAAAGAAAAGCTCCATTATCTCTAAATATAGTGATAGAACTCTCTGCTTCTGATCTTTTACATTGTGTACATATTACCAGTAAATTACAAAGATACTACATTATAGTTTTCAACAAGTTCTTGAAGAAAATGTGCATTACCTTTTTATACACCACTTTATTCTGTTGTATTAGAACATTATGACTAGGAAGGAAAGGGTAGTTGGGCTACTTTTTTCTCAGCCCAGTTCATTGAGGTTTCTTCAGTCCGTTTCTCCTTGCTGCTGGGAGGGCTTCCCAGCTGTGGCTGCTCACCACTGACCTCAATACGGTTCAATCACAGGAGCTGCATTGGTTGTATATAACTTTAGATAGCAGATCTGTTCTGTCATTCACATTCCCTCTCAATTTATCCAGATATAACCCTATACACCTGCTTTTATCAGCTTCACATCAACTTCATTTATGGTCCATTTGTAACATTTCCCACAAAAGGCCAACAGAGGCCATCTAGGGAAAAGAAATGCATGTGGTATGTTTTCTGTTCACTATTTCAAGAAAAGCACAGTGCATTATGAGAAGGAATGTAAGCCACGTGGCTACAGAAGAGCTTCCCGGCATAAGGGTACGCTGGGCAATGTCCAGATGGTTTAACAGCACAGGCAGTGGGCAATGTGGCTGAGAAAAAGGAGAGAATCAGGCAAATGGTGCATCCTAGCAACATCCAGGTAACCTGTTAGTCTCCAAGGCAATATGTAACTGTTTTTAAGAGTGATGAGATCATTGCCAACTAAAATGAAAAATAAGCTATGATGGAAACTCGTATTTATTTGATTGGTAATGACAAGAAGTCTCACTTCCCCCAGCAGACCCCGGGATATGTTGGGCACGGCTAAGAACAGAGGCACAGCCATAAAACATGTAGCTGGGAATTTCACCAAAGGTAAGTTAATGCTATTTGAGTTCTGACCTCTCTGTTTGGAAGAATCTGTATTGCTTTGTGCTGTGATGACTTCACAATTTTCACTATTTTTTCCTGATTCTTGGTCATTTCTCTTTGATGGAAAACTCAGTGGGGCCAGAGACTTGTACGTTACTATTCCAGGGCTCCTGCAGAGATTAGGTGGAAAGTGAAATAGAAGTGGAAGTTTTGTGGAGCCTTCTTTCCTCCAGTGTTGCAGGGGAAGCTTCCAACCACAGCGAGCTGCAGAGCCTGGAAGTTGTGGCAAGTAGAGCAGAAGTAGAAAGAGCAGGTTTGTATAGAAGCAATACAGCCCTTACACAAATGCTTGTGAGCAGTGAATTCAGATTCTTCTGGCTGAAAATGTGCCTGCAGCCCGAGCTGTACACAGAATGCAGGTCTGTGGATTTGGCAGATGATTGAGCAAATGAAGACTTCAGCAGAATCTCTAGGTACTTGAAAAAACTAGGCCAAGAATGCCCAGGTAGATAGCCGCTGAATAAAAATTTTTTTAGACCCTGATTTTAATTAAAATAAAGCATAACTACCCCATTGTGACACCACTACAGTTTACAATTCTTTCTTCATTTATTTAATCAGTCAAAGCAGATAAATCAGCAAATAGCACTTGCGAGGTCTCATAGATTAAGAGATGAAACTCAGATAACCTTCACCAAATATGTTAATAAAACCAGAATTAGCAAAATTCCCTAAATGCCTCTATGGATGAAAAATACCGAAGGGATTTGAAAACAGCTCTTAACAGTAGTTGTAAATAACATATATGTTTAATTTAATACTGTAATGTAGGATATGCTGCTCACTGTTCTTACTCGTTAGACAGTGGGTATTTGAATAAAATTCAGGCCTGGATTGAGATATCCAGCAGTGGGAAAAAGGTGACAGCCATTATCACCATGATGAGGTGAGGTGAGCAAAGATTCCTCCAGGGCATCTTCTTGACCCGTGTCTTATATTTCAATGGCTTTCCCTTTCTCTTGGTCTGTCAAAGAGGGAAGAAAAAACAGAACTGCATTTGGGGTGCAAAAACTCACTGTTAGGACTCTGGAAGTCACTTTTGATGTGGCCTTTACTACCTGTGAGTGATGGGGAGTTGAACTTCTTCAATCTCAAATTGAGAGTCATCATCACTGTTTCTTTACTCACATACTGTATCTTAACAGACCTTTGTAGCTAGTCTAGCTCTGCTTCCAGAGTGGTGGTTTATTAGAAATGAACTTAAGTGTTTCCATGATCAGGATTCCAAATACCTTATGGTACAACTTAGGAGACGCAGGTCTACCTCTCCTTTGCCATTATAATACTGAGTTGAGATGCCCACTCAATTTTTACAGTCGTCGGTGTCTCTCTGGAGTGTGCATTTAGCAGCCTTGAAACTCTTCCAAATTGTCTGGCTTTAGCTGCCTAGAAGATTCCATTACTCTCAAATTCAAATACCATCATAAAAGCTGTTGTAACACCAGGGGTCCTCAAAAGGTCTTTCTCCAATTCACCTAACATTATCAAAGTGCTTCTAACTGGACATTTATGTTATAGTCCTAACATTAGTCTATTTTTAATGTAACTGGCATTGGGAAAAGATGGTGGGTTTCTCAAAGTGTTAAAAGAATCTAATTTATCTTTTCTATTGGGTCTTCTGTTCTTTTCACATTGTCCCTTACTCCCGACAGCTAGAGTAAAGTTCTGCTACCCGTAGTTACTGTTTTTATAGGTGTCAATATTAGCTGTTCCACAGCCTTTAAAGCTGCTAAAGAAGTCACTGAAGTCATTATCATTTCTATGGGGCAACACAGGCAAAACAAGCTGAGGTGTCAGGCTCATCATTTTCAAACCAACTAAATCACACCTTCCTGCCCTGACATCATTGGAATTACCCATCTGTTTCCTGTGTTTTAGTGCCTTGTTGATTTGAGCAGCGCCTTGCTCATGTTTCTTACTAAAAGTGCTGTGCTGGAGCACATCATCAGCATTGAAGCAGGCGTGTAGCAACTCTTCAGTGAAAGGATTGAAGGACTTTTGCCTCTAAAGCTATTAATCTTGTAACTTTGAAGCACAGAAATCAATAACGTTTTGGAAAGTCAAATTGTTCATAAAGGAGCTGTGAGTGGTGTCAGTGCAGGAAAAAACCCCATATTTACTGGAAATATACAGAGGAACGTATGTATTTATTTGATATTAGGTGACATGTATCAGAAATGTAATAAATATCTCTAGCAAGAAACAAACAAGGAAATTTTTGTAAAAGCCTGGTCGGCCAAGGAAAAGGGAAAACAGAGCTAAAACCAGAAGATGCAAGGCTATAAGGAATAATAAAATAATCAAATGCAAATAGTAACTAGAGCTGGACCACAGTGCATAACCTTTTCCTTCAAATGTGGATTGAAATCTTTCCAAATATCAATTAATCCCTAATCTACCATGCATTTCCTAGTTGCTTCCTGTGCATTATTAATGGAGTGGTCACCCTGAGATGAAGGTAGGAAGTAAAAGCAATTAAATTCCTCTCCCACCCCTGCAGATACAATTGACCTAGAGGATTCAGCTAAAAGTAAAAATGAAAAAGCTCCAAAAAGAATAAACATGCCCTTCTTGCCTGAGCTAGGCTGTGTAGTTTAAAAAGCAGCATGCAAGAGCAACAGCAAGCTCCCTTTATATAAAACATCAAATTCTAAGATCCAGGGCTGATCAAGGAAAGGAGCAGGTGCCCACTCTCTGCTGAATTTTCCTGGTGTTGTTCTGTAGCTGAATGAATACTTTGAGCCAGAACTCCAGACACTGATTCTTTTTTCAGTGTAGAAAAGAAAACCCCATCTGTCTCCTGAGAGGTATTGATCCCATTTGAATTCGAAGAAACAATTTTAACTTCATGTTTTTGTGCAGGGTGATTGCCACAGAATTCAGCAAGGCTTCTGGCTGTGTGATATGCTTAACTCTGGCCTGAGAGGGATACACTCATCCCAGCCTGCAATTATCATACAGATCAGTCAGCACGGATAACAAGGAGAGCTCTGTGGTTGCTGTTTGCACTCTTAACATTAAAGATTCCTGTTTATTTCCACAACGTTGTAACGCCGAGGTGAAAGTCTATCCCTTTTGCCCTGTTCAACATCATTGGAGATAACATATTAAATGAAAATAGGCATCTTTCCAAAACATGCTGATTATCCTATTTAGGGAAAGTATCCTCGCTTAACGAAGATTAACTCAGGGTTTATGAAGAACTAACTGGTAAGGGAAGAAGGAGGAAAATTCTGGCAGTGCTTACATAGCAGAGGGAAGAAAGTGGAAGGAATGTCATGTGGTTTTACTGATGGAGGGGGTTGGTTCTGAATGTCTATGAATGAGGTCCTTGGTTATACCCATCCTGTATGTGACTGGAAATATTTTCTCACTGTTCTCTCATTATTTCTTTCTTGGTCTTTTAGAACCATAAGGTCTTTGGGAGCACACTAGCTCAGCTGAGTGTCAGGGAGAAGAGAGGGAAAGCAGAAGAAATTATAAAAAACATGGACTAGACTTCCTTTTGAGCTTGACATCTAGTGAGCCACTTGGGCTTTCTTGTGATAAGTAGTCTCAGAGGGGTGGCAACAGGAACAGAGTTAGACAGAACCATTGGCACTGCAGAGAACCAGATCGTGGGTTTTCTTGAACCATTATTTTGCTGGTGACAATAAAGGTTTTGACACCAATATACGGTTCTCTGAATCTGTGCTGGTCTCAGATCAGTCTGCCACACACAGTGCCAGCCCTTCTGGATGATTCTTTGGTTTGGTTTAGAAATGAGCACCCAGCAGTTCCGCACAGAAGCCCAAAGTCTGCATGAAAAGGAATGATCCAAATATGATCATTGTGGGAGGGGTAAATCTAGAAACCTAAAGGTTAGGAAGAGCAAGGTTTCAGGGTGGTCATGGGACTCTGACATGGAAATAGTCACAGGAGAGAGGAGGAGACTGAAGTCCAAAGCAAAACCACAGAGGAGAAGAGCTAAGGAGGGGTAAAGTGAAGGAGTAAAGGTCCTGGAAAGCAGCCAACTTAGAGTTTTCAACAAAGCTACTGGCTTTCCACATTGCCATGTTTATTTCTTTTGTAACAGTTTACACTGACTAGAAAAAGACATTTTGAGTAACCAACTTTGTCACATCCTTTCCATTTACTCATTGCATGTATTTTTTCAGAATAATTTACGATACAAAGGCCAAGTTTTTATGAACAAATTAGTTTCTGCATAAAGACATCAATTACCTGATCTCATTTCATGGGACTTCATTAGCTCTTTGGGGATATCCAGAAGACGTTGCCATTAAGATATAAAGCAAGTGATCCAAATGTGGCTGTCCTTGAGAAGAAACCCTGATGCAGTCAGGAGAGCTCCATGGACAGAAATGAGAGCTGACTCATGCCAGAAGGGTGAGTTGGGCTCACAGTGGAGTAAAGTTTAGTGTGACTGGAATGGGAAACAGGAGGTGTTCGTTTTGCATTGTAATTAAGAATGGTGTTGGAAGCAAGAAGCACAGAAAGCTGGACTAATAGCTAGGACTGAAGTAACCATAGACAGGGTGCAAACTGGTATTGTCATAAAATACAGAAAATTATATAAAGTACTAAAAATTATGCTTACATGGCAGCGAGACTAAAGTAAGAACCAAGAAAAGCCACAGAATATGAGCTTTGGTTCATTCTGTGCCTTTTAGGGAGACCATTGTGCCTGTTCTTCATAACAACATAGTTTAAGGAGAGACTGTCCACTTTGATTTTGAATTTCCATATGTTTGTCAAACTGAGTTTCTAAAGTGATTTTTTTTGCTCTTTTTCTTTGAAAAGGACCAAAAAAATGGAGATCATATTATATTCTAATCACTCGTCAAAATTCTTTTTTTTAAATCAAAGCTGTTTAATGTTCAAGAATCCTTTTTATGCATATAAAGAACTATGTTTTACTCTTCTGATTTAGAACTGATTTTATTAATATTAACAAAAATGTTCTCACAGACAGACTGAACTCTTGTGCTGTAACTCAAATCCCAGCTAATTATGGCTCAGCTGTAAAGTTGTAAACCCTTGAAAAACAAGGTTTATAAGAGAAGTATTGACACAGTCTTAACTATAGCCATGTGAATGGAGCCACTGTAATATTGTTTGGAAATAGTGTTCTAAAAGGGAATCTTTTATGAAAAGAGATGCCAGCTGTTCACTTTGGAAACATTTATTTCATTGGCCCATGATAAAATTGGCTGTGGAAGATATTATTCTGAAACACAGCGACTTCTTAATTTCATTACGACCTGAAGTCACTGAGAGACATGATGCCTGGGAGCTGTGAAAAACCATTCTCACTGTGTCTTTTGCTTATATTGCTTTTCAAGAAATATACACATTTTCTTAGAATATTTCAGGCTGGACAGCCCTTGGGAGGTCATCTAGTACCTCCTGATCAAAGGAGGAGAAAACGCATGATACACCATTTGAATTTCATTCTTGGAAAAAGATTTTATTTTTTAAAAAAGGAGGCTTAAGAAAGCTTGCTTTTTAAATATATTTTTTGGCTGCTTGCTTTGGTTTGAGGAGGCAGAAGTCTACAAGCATGGCTAGAACCACCTGCCAACCCCAGCCGTGCTACACAGTCCAGGATCACACATGAATAGGTGGCTTTAACCACAAGAACCCAAAATCTAAACCGATAAGTTAAAAAAAAGAGAGAGAGAGAAACAGAGAAGAGTGTGTCCTGTTGACTGGCTCCTGATGATCTGCCATGTGGAGTCTCGCTTCTGAGTCAAAAAGATTGCTGGGTCTGGGAATGAGATCCAGGATCTGAGAGTGCTGGCAGGGGAGATGCCACAGCTGAAAATGCTGCTCCAGTGATATTTTTCTGCAGAGAACCTAACAGGAAATAACTGTCTACCCTCAATAATAAGATCTGGCATTGAGGCTCTTGTACATCAAATGGTGCTTGTTCGTCTCACAACATCCCCTTGTCCCAGAATTAAAGGAGAAGCGTGGAGTGGTGTGACTCCGTATGTGCCCAGGTACACCTGGGGATGAAGTCCTGAAGCAATAGCCTATATTATATTCTATACATCTTATTTCCTGTCACGGATCATATTTTAATGGTGCAATGCTCTTGGAGATGCAGGGGAGGAAAGACCTTCTGTTTACCTGAGGTATTTTTCTTTAACACCCAGTGCAGCGCTGGGACACCGATCACTGCGTGTTCACTCCATCTGCGTGTCCTTGAATAGTGCTGATGAACTTCTTGTACTGGCCAGTGTCTGCTGCTATTATTGACTACAGTCTCTATCCTCTGCCATGTCATTGAACTTCCATCACCATTGGCTTCATTAGCAATTATTGTTTTGGCGAAAAAAATCCTACGCCACATATTATGGGATGACCCGAGGCCATTATGGAACTGAGCGTTCCCATAAGGATAATCTAGCCACAATATATCAAAGTGCTGAGAAAATATCCTTTGTCTCAGGTCATGTAACCAATGTGGCTGTTAAATGTTTTAAAAGCAGTTATATAACTGGCATTTAAAATGTTTTATTGAAAACCCTTAATGCTACTGTAACTAAAATGACCTTTAGCGGAGTAAAACACATCACACCTTGAAATGGGATTTGATTAAAAATATCAAATGTTATAATGTGCTCATGGCTGTACACGCACCATCCTGTTGTACCAACCACAGGAGCAGATGCACTGGCTTTGGCTTCTGAATGGTTTTTGTGGCTTAAACTTACAAACGAGTTACTTTACAAGGAATGATTGTTATGAACTTTTAAACATTCCTTGCAATATTTGACATATGAGCTCTTTATTATTGGTAATTTTTTATGATCAGATGGTATCTTTTAAGGCAGATGTTCCCAAACAGAGAGCATTTGATCTAGGGAGAGTTGGCTGATCAGAGGATTCTCACTGGCTTCTCTTCTCCTCCCATGCTATGATTAGATCTTTCCAAGAAACAAAAAATACATCCATTAATCTGTACTGTTGTGGAAGAAACCACTGAATTGCGAGAAAGTACAGCAATGGTTTTACATGCTAATGCAAAACAAGATAGCCATGAAAGTTTTTTTCTCTTAAGAGATTACCCTTACTAGAAGCAATTGTAAAGGCCCCACAGTGCAAACTTACATGTGAAAATATATTAAATGTCATGTTACAAGTCATATACCGCTGATAGTCTGGAGTTCTGAAACACAAAACCATCTGAATAGTGAGAGTGGAAATGTTTTTGTACTCGGAATTAAAAAGCTAGGAGTAGAACAGATACACAAGTGGAAAAAAAAAAAAGATTCCGTGAATGACAATTGAAATGAGAGATACTTCAGAAAAAAAAGGAGAAATGCTCTCTGAAACTATCTGGCCCACTGAGAAACATAATCCTTTTTTCACTTTCAAGTACTCTGAAGAGGGGTAGGTAGAAAAAAACCTACTCCAGTTTATGAGAGCAAAAGATCTTTTTATCTTTCTATTTACTTCCCTGCCTATAGCTCTTTCCCCACAACCTCATGAGCATTGGTCATTCCAAATGGATTATTACCCTCATTATTTTACAGCTAAGAAGTTGACTCTTGTAGGAATAAACCAAGGTGTCCAAGATCGCCGAGAAAGCCTGTGATAGAATCAGGAGCTGAGCAGAGTCCTTGACACATGCTTTCATTGCATAGTTATTGTACCCACCCCAAATCCCACTCCCAGAGCCTGTGCAACTATTTTACCCATTTTGAACTGATGTGTGCAGGATGGGCAAGACTTCTCTTGTATTTTAGATCATCTGGAGCAGGATTCAGGATCCCACAGGATGAATTTGTTGCCAAAGAGGATGGTAATTTGCTGATAAAGTGAATGTGTTCATAAGTGAACTGAACAAGTGTGTGGCCAAAACAGACATACAGCTTTAAAAACTCCATATAGAAATGCTGGGGAAAAGTTTATCAGACGTGTCAAGGAAACAGTGGGCAGCTAACAAAGTTTTATGTTAAAAAAATATACTTAGTAACTTCCCCAGTGCTGTTCACACTTTCAGAAAATCACCTGTACCCTCACTAACTTACAAGATACAGCCATAAGCTTTTAAGTACCTTGGTGCAATTCTGCTAATTGAACCCTCAAGGCATTAATTTAGCAACAACTGTGGCAAATAAAGGAGGGTCCTGGGGGGATGCAAAGCTTCTGAGGCCTACTGGTTGCTGCTTGGGTAAGAGGCTGCAGGTGTGCAATGGTAAGAGAGAGGCTGAAGGGGCTAGAAGCAATCCAGAGCACTGGAGGAGCTTGGAACCACAAGGAGGACAGAACAGGAGCATGAGGTAGGTAAAAATTCCTAGCAAAACAAGTATTGTACTGGAAGTTGTGTGAGAAAGGAAATGATGCTTCAGGTATCAAATTGTTTCTCTGTAGGTAATTCGGTTGACTGTGAACACCACAGAGGGTGGCTGGATGAGCCAGAGCTGGTGCCGTTATTACCAGAGAAGAAGGGGATTGATCTTTGGAGTCACTGAGGTGCCTTAGGAAAATGTTGCCAAGCTGCAGGAAGTTAGGAGTCCTCTTAAATGTGTTTAAACAAAAACATAGGGAAGGCTCTAGTGTTGGTGGCAATTGCACAAAAGCTCTGGAAGTCGTTTTCTAACAAGTGTTAGAAAAGGCAGTTTGGGGGAGTTTGAAAATAACTCCGATTGTGAGGCTCATACTGAACAATCAGATCAGCATTTGTGCTCAATCAGAGCAGAACTTGTCTGCCAGAGAGTTTGGTTTTGCAAAGTGAGAACAATGGAATCACGCATGCAAAAGATGATTCTTTGTGGAGGGGAATGTTGTAGTCCCTTGACCAAAAGGAAAAGGCATGGACTAAACTGGTGCTTAAAATTGATATATATTAGCAAGAAGAAGTAAGAAGAAATAGAGAAATGGAACAAGAGTAAAAATAATATCCCTGAATAAACAGCTTCAAAGTCACTGCATAAAATAGGGGTGGCTTCTACACGTTGCTGAGGTCTTGGGCTGTAGTGGAGACGTCAGTTAGCTTGTAGTACACTACTTACTTTGGTGCCTTTGTGATCATAAATGAGTAGTAACAACAAAACAGATCTAAGAAATGTCACTACGGAGCTGAGGAACCAGCAGGTTTCCCAGGGAACTTCATCTAAAAGGAAAAACGTGAAATAACCCAGAGAACAGTAAATCCTAGTAAATGTTTATACACTAAACTTCACTCTCTGATGTGCAGTTCAATCCCCCTCCACTACAGGGCCCTGGGGTGGAGCTGGCAATTAATCTACAATTGCTTGGGAGGGAGCAGTTCACAGCTGAAGGGGCTCTGTGGATTATAAATTTAGCAAGCAAAATGGGAAGTCAGAGAACTGGTAATAAAGGAAGTGCCGATAGTTAAAGCTATAATCATCAGAACTCTAGGGCAGATAATCGACACCTATATGGCAATTTTCAATTCAATAAATAAAGCTCACCGAGTTGCCTAACAACGCCATTGAGCTGCGGTTACAACTGGCAGCATTATGTAACTGTGACAACCAGGCGAAGCGGAAAAAAAATGAGAGAAAGAGAAATGCATATATATTGCCAGTCTTAGTTACTGAAGGAGTCTGGGGGATGGAGCCCCATATTTGAAAGCTGCAGAGAGAGCATACTACAATCCATTTCAGATACTCCTTGTCAACACCCCAGGGATCTGCACACACACAAAAAAAGAGGATTAGACAAAGGCACTTTTCTTTTTTTTTTTTCCCTACCATGAAAGTGGCACCAGAACCATATTCTTTCCATTCTTTAAATAATGCAGTCCAAGTACACTTAAAGAACCTGGAGGCATGGCTCGCCTCGGCTCTAGCCACCAGTGTGGAATTTTGCACTGCAATGTTCACATGCTCAAATTTACCATAGCAACCTCCACATCACATTTAATACACAGAGACATCCCTCCTCTTGCCTGTTTAAAGAGCCCTTGTTAAGTGGTTTTGCTGTATTTTAGATGCCAAGATGTCGGTGAGATTGATGGAAGGGTGCACAATCAAACTTGCAAGGAGAGCCTAGCATCTAGCTCATTATGTAAGAGAATTAGCAAGGCAGTTCTTTTGACATGACAGTCCATTATGGCGGCTGTCAATCATACCTTAGCATATGCTTTTTTTGTCCTCTTCAGTGATTTTTAAGTTGTTCCATTCCTGTTCATCAATAAGGCAGAGTGTAAATGCTTTGTGTGCATGCAGATCTGTTACAGATCTGGATGGGCAGTGCTCTCTCCAGAGCAATCGCTGGGTGAACGTATTATTATGCATGCTTGTGTAATCCTGGCTCATGTGGCTCTTTGTCCCAGTTGTATGTGCACAGAGGCTTGAATCTGCTATTGCTTCTCATCCATCTAATAGTTTTGGTCTTTTCATACAAGATAGTGGTGCTTCGACATTTTGGTGCAGAAAGTCTAGGTTTACTACCTGAGGAAACTCCATCTAGAAGGGCAGTTATATTTATTCATTCCCTTTTCAGGAAAGGGAAGAAAAACTTGCACTAAGAGTTGTCTTAAATTGACAGTGATACTAGAGTAACATCTGTGCTGCTGCCACTCTTCACTAAAATACTTCCATGTAACGAACAGAACTTAATGAACTAAGCCTGGAAGAGGGTTCAGTGTTGTAGTAGTTGGTAAGCTGGGAAACAGGCACAGGGAGTCACAAGTTTCTGACTCTAGTTGAAAATCCTTCCTGAAGTCTTCTGCAATTGAGCCATCTCCTATGAGAAAGGAACTGAAATAGAAAGGAAACAACTTCTGAGAAAGGCTCTTTTCTTCTCCAAAAGAACATCTGAGAGAGGGGGAAGGGAACCTAGAAGGACAGATTGCCTCTGAAAAATAAAGAAGTTCATCTGTAAAGCCACATCTTGACTGGTGTGTTCATCTGAGAGAGATGGTAACTGGCAGTAATGCATACTAGGGAGCCTGGGAAGTTAACATGTATCAAACAATAGTGCATTTGCAAACATAGAACATGTATTGAGGTAGAATTATCTTTTTTGTAATATTTTTTAAGGAAAGAAAATATCCTCTGCGTTACAGGACAATGCCTGTAAATTTTAGCTGTATCTGCATCTGATTTACACGTATACCAAGCAGTACAGTTGAGACTAGATGCACACTCTACTAGATGTGGGTTTAGTTCATTAATGGTAGCACACAGATAAGCTGAGAAAACAAGCTTCGTTGTTGCACGCCCATCTTTTAACATGGTAAAATGCTTTACCTTGGTTAACACTTTTATTAGAATGAGTAGGAAAGTGGGATTGCACTTTAAGAGCACAGTGAGAAAGTAAACATTTAGGAAGGTCTCTTCCTAAAGTAGGTGTTTTCTGAAAAGTCCTTTAAAATGTTCTCCAGTTTCTCTCCTCATTACACATCACTTCTTTCCAGATAAATGAATATTTAAATAATCTGGCTTATTAACCTTGAGATAATTTATGTGTATTGGGTTTTTTTTATGCTGTTACTTGTAATCCTATATAGGACTGGGACATCCTTGTACATATACACCATATAAATACAGATAAATTGCACCCTCTGCCCCAAGGATCAGAAAGACTAAGGCTTCTCTCCTGGAAATTGTTGACTGAGGCAAATATTCTTGCTCACATACTTTGGCAGTGATTTCAAGGGGGTCCTCCAAAGCCCAGGCTCAAAAGACCTTCCAGAAGAACAGGTCTTGGACAATTGGTATCATAAGCATTGGCCTTAGACTTTCTGCACAAATGGATCGAGCATCATTGACTTCACTGTACTGTTCAGATGTGCAGTGGTGTGCAGATGTTTGCTTCTGACCTTTCTGGCATCCTTTTCCATTAAAAATAAATAAATAATGCCTTGAGATACCAAACAGGAGTCTATTTACATTATTCTAGCTGACTGCAGGTTAGATTTTTCCCTTCTGTGCAATCATTTGATATTCCTTGAATAAATACTTACTGTTCTTTTTCTTGTGGGCAAATGTGTGTATTCAACCTGTTAAACAACTTCAAGGATGCTTCGTTCTACTGTTTTATCCTGAACCAGTCATGTGGTGGCTCTTCTCCCGATCTGATCTGCAATGAAACCAATGGGTAGTGTTCTATTAAATTCCTTTGGCTTCAGATCAGATGCTGCCATTGAAAACCATAGTACAAGCAGCCTGGTTTTTGTGATATCTGCCATAATGGCACAGTGTGGTCCCAATCCTGCAGCCTTACTCTAGGAAAATCCCTATTGACTTCAATGAGCTCTCCTTAACTAAAGATTTCACAATCAGGTAATGAGAAGCAATGAGCATATGCTGCCCTCTCTATTAGATCCTGTAGTCAGACTACTTCTGATAGGCTTCTATAAAGTGATTTTCTATGGCAATCTGTGCTTGCAGCAGCACCTGCTCTGTTAGTCTCTCAATTCTTCACTTAACAAAACAGCTTGACACTGCAGGTGAAAGATTCTGAAATGTTTTAATTAACTAGCTTGAGCACCATTTGATTTCTATTTCCCTAGATGTTTCAGAAATTCTAAACTGCTTGGCTGCCATCAAACAAGATTTGAATGTATGAAATAGGCTTCTATAAGAGGAAAATATGATGAGTTTATATTGGGAAGTTTGTATCAGGCTACTGTAAACAGTGTGTTTACACAGCAGGTTATCACTGGGAGGTTTGACTGGCAACATACCTCAGGCTGCAAGAACAGTTCTAGAAATGGTGGGCCAAATCTTACAGCTCCGATTTAGTTAAAACTCTTATTGATCTCAGGACTTTTGGGTTGAGGCTCATCTTGAGTTTTAAAGAATGAAATAAAAGATTAAAACTTCCCAGGTGGGTTTTTTTAACTATTCACTTTTCAGATTATACAAGAATATGCGTTTCAGTGAGCTCACATTGTAGACAAGCAATCAGAGCTCACTGTCGTAAAAGAACCTCTCGATCCTACAATGAAATAATTACTGAGATGTTCTGGCCGCATTAGCATGGCTCAGTTCAGCAGGTCAATGCTGTGCACCTACTGCTGCACAAACAGGGATCAAAGGCAAGCAATAAAACCCAGCGCTGGCAATCTGTGTGAGCCAGCCCAGCCACGGGCTGCCGCGCCCTTCCCTCCGCTCGCTGCGGAGAGCTGCTGGAGATAAGGGCTTGTTGGCTGAGGCAGAGAAATGGGTTCCTCTCAAAGGGCTCAGAATGGACCTATATTTAGCAGGGGCATCATCTAGCTGGAGTAGCTATTAGCTCAAGGAAGGCTGGTTTATTTGCGTGTGTCAGCCTCAGAGTTACTTGCTTGCAGGATTTGATACCAGGCTTCCATAACAATGTGAGAAGTAGGCATGTGTGAGGAGGGAAAGCCATCAGGTGTCTGTTGTGGCCAGCGGAAACTTTTTTGAGTCCTGCCAAAATGGTGAAAGCATACCTTTAGTAAAAAGATGAAAGCTACAATTCTCCTGTAATAACTTGCCTCCACAATCTGAAATACCACAGTGCTTATAGAGGGATAGAAGCATAACAATCTTACCGGTACAGCAGCAAAGCCACAGCGTAGAATCCAGGATTTGAATGTGACTTAGTCTATATGGAATGAGTTTTAAAAGCTCTATACATGGCAAGAAATGCCAGTTGCCAACAAATCTTTAATAATCAGTAAAGTGCTACTGGGTGGGGGGAATGTTTGTTTGGTTGTTTTTTTTAAGAAATCTGAGATTGCAATACAGGTATCTTTGCAGAATTATGTGTATTACTGTTGTGAAGTCTTAATCTGTAGGTTTTTTCCCCTCACATTAAGCACAGTAAACTAAATGAAGTGTTGTGTGCCCCATTGTGTCTTTTCCTAGTTTCTGAACAGAAGCCAATTTAAATAGTTAAAATCCATTTACGGGTAATGTTCCTCACAAACACTGCACCACTGAGACTATTTGTCTTTCTGAACTTGTGCTGGTGCTCGCTGCATTAGCAGTTTAATCAGATTTGTTAATGAATAATGTTTCGCTCGCGAAGTATATCTTACATGCATTAAGATCTTAATTGTGGAGTTGCCACAAGCCCCAGATAAAAGGCAGCACGCACTGAAGAAGCCAGGGAATCCAGATCACAGCTGGGTTCCTGCTCCCCCTTGATCCTTGGTGTTGTTCCCACTGGCTGGGTACCAGACCCCAGTGAGCCCGTTCTGGCTTAGCTGAGCTCTGCTGGGCACTCTGAGCAGGGGAGGCCCATTGTTTGCCTGCTCCTCTCTAGTCCTTGGAGGGGCTGGCAGGAGCAGGGGCAAAAACCATGATTTTTCTGCTATGGGTTTTTTTGGTGGGTGTTTTCGTTTGGTTTTCTTTTTTTTATATTTTGTTTTTTGTAGGTAACATGAAACAGGGGAGAGTACAGGGATGTTAACTCCTGAAAATAACAATTTAACTCCATAGAGTAGTTCCTGTATTGCTGATCATAGAATCATAGAATGGTTTGAATTGCAAGGGACCTTAAAGATCATCTAGTTCCAACCCCCCCACCACCATGGCAGGGACACCTCCCACTAGACCGGGTTCCTCAAAGCCCCATCCAACCTGATCTTGAACACTTCCAAGGATGGGGTAACTTCTCTGGGCAACCTGTTCCAGTGTCTCATCACCCTCCTAGTAAAGAACTTAAGTAATGATCCTTCCACAGGATTACTGGTGTGTTTTCCCCTACTGGTACCTTTGCTCTAGCCTTGGAGTTTTACTTTCACCCTTTACCTTAGCATTATAAGAAATTAACCAAAAAAATGAAATTTTTATATAGGTCTTCAGTTAGTGTACTCAGTCTTGAGCTGATTTAGCTTCTGCTTCTTAATGCCTGGTCCTTATTTTCATCTTGAAGTTTCTTTCCTATCTTTTACTTGAGTGGACTTAATTTATTAGTCAAATACATTTACAGTTGGGCATCACAATTCTGCAAACTGGGCAGTCTTTTCTGCTACAGTACAAGCCAGCTTTTACATTCTGACTAATGATATATCACAGTATTGTGTATGAAACTGGTAATTTAATTGCAATGTAGAACAGTGGGACAGAAGTAGGAAGTGAGTTTGATTTCTCTTTGAAGTTAAACACTCCATTTCTCATTTTCTTATCATGTTTTCACTTTCATATGCCTTTGAAATACAGTGATTATATAAAAAAAAAAACTGGTTTGAACTGTGTCATAGAAAACTGTGTGCCAAATTTTTTAAGACCTGGAAGTACATATAAACATAAGTTGTTTCACATCATATCTGGTTTTATGAGTTCTTCTGAATACAAACTAGAATATTGAATCAGGTTAGGCACTCGTTTAAGGACATAACAAAATCTGGAATTTATCAGGTAGGAACTCAGGTCCTGAATCCAGGTACTAGTGATCGATTCCTTCCTCAATTTGGTTGGCAAAACACTTCTGCAATGTTTCTAATATATCCGTTTTCCTCTGCAGCGATTTCATTTTTTTTTCCCCAGAGGAGACCAATGTAGTTTCAGGTTGGATTATCTGCCAGAGCCTTCCTTAAACCATCTTTTTCAATACTGTGAATCGTCACTTCTGTTGAGTCATTCTGAAATCTGTCTGACTTCAAAGGAACAGGAGAGATGTGCCTCACCAAGTTGGTTTCATAGGCTGTGTCTGCTTTTGCCATGGCTGTTGGGCTTTGACCCAGCAATCTGAGGAACCCATGGGCTGTGCCTACACCAGGGCACAGCAGACTGAGACCAGTCTGGAGCTATCAAAAGCACCTATGGCCAGTAAGCTGAGCTCAGTGTTCTCTGTCACCTCAGGTGACACCTCAAGTGGCTCAGCTGTAAGCAGAGGTGGAGCGGTGTGCATGTGGGGGACCACACAGGAAAGCCATCACAGATCTGCTGCCAGGACCTCTCCCTCTCAGCCCCTTCCCTCTCTGTTGCTCTGTCCACTCCAGCAGCAGAGGTTTTGCAGCTAATGGTCCTCAGCTCCCTGAACGGGATCAGAACCTGTCTACATGCATGTTCCTTCAGCTGGTTTGGGAGGCAGTGGTCTCAGGTGAAGGGTGGTGCTGACAGCTGGGACTCCTGGCAATAGCACAAGGCACTGATTCAGGCAGGCTCTGAATTCAACGTTTCCCTCCGCCTGCACTTGCTCCCTTGCTTCTGCCCTTTCCCAGCTGACACTGGGAATTGCTCAGCTCAAGTGGTGCTAATTCTGGAGTCCAGTGCTGGCATGCTAGCCCAGGTCTGTGAAACTCTCCTGGGTTTTTTTTTCCCTCTTTTCAAGCAAAAATACCAATAAATTCCTTGGGGCTCTCCTGCGATGGTTTCCCAGGTCTGGTTAGCCAGTGGCACAGCCGTAATGTGGCACCGCAGTGACACGGCTGCTTCCCAGCCAGGGCTGGAGCTTGGGGCCCCCCTCCTGTGAGGCTCCAGCACCAAGCAGCAGGTCCAGCTGGCGGGGGCCACCACCGGCGTGTCCCCATGGCAGAGGTGAAGAGCAGCACTTGTGCAATCAGGCTCCCACCGCAGCAGGCGCCCGGGGCTGACGCATTCCCCGTGTGCACAGTGAGCGAGGCAGGGCACAGGGCCAGGCCGGCCGGGGGCAAACGCACGCTGAGACGTCACTGCCACCGACCGCTCTTCTACTCAGCTTCAGTTCCTTCCTGGTTTTATTTATTCCTTGTGGTGAGCACCAGCTGAATGCTCCATTTTATCCCAGGCAGGACAGGGCACGCCCAGCGAGGAGAAGTAGAAAGTTCATCGTGGCTCCAGCCAAGCCAGGAGTCTCTGCGGGGTTACTGTCAACAGTGAGTGGGGCTCATTTGATCAGGGAAATATGACGAGTAAAACTTAAAAGAGGAGGCAGAGCCAAAGCTGCCAGCTCTACCCAAAGCAGAACTAGGTAAAATTGCTATTTGTTGGGTTACACCAGTTGCTACAGCTGCTTTCTCCTAGTGTCAAGGCACAAAGAAAACAGATTGTGACTGAAAACCCAATCTTGTATGTTTGTCACTATGGTGTTGTATTTTTGGTGGTCAGAATGATGGAAATTGTTGGAACTAATGTATTTCTGACTGTGATTGCTTTCATTATGTGGTCATTGATTCTCTGATGCTTACATATGGGTGGCACTCCCCAGGATCTCCTGCTGATTCTGAAGCCAACTTCCTTCTGCTTTGAGATCTCTATGCAAGTTCATCTGGCTGCTCCTAGTTACTGTAAGGCTTTTATTTAGCACCCATCACCGTCGGATTCTTTTTATCTTCTTCCTTCCAA
This sequence comes from Brachypteracias leptosomus, assembly GCA_013401335.1. NCBI lineage: Eukaryota > Metazoa > Chordata > Aves > Coraciiformes > Brachypteraciidae > Brachypteracias > Brachypteracias leptosomus. Next base: position 131,615 of record VYZX01021580.1, on the reverse strand, counting down.
ATACACTCTACACTTAGGAGCTGCTGAGCACCCCCACCGCAAGAAGTGCCACAGTTTGCCCTTGAGTGATTCCTCTGCAGCCCCATGGCAGAGAAGAGTATTTCAAAATGTGGCAAAGCTGACACTGTTTTTCTGCAGCTTTGCTCATAAATCCAGCAGACTTGGAGGAAGTAATTGCTCCATCTTTGGCTCAAGATAACTTCTGACACCATGTAATGTTTTATAAATACTCAAGAGGCAGGTTTTTCAGGAGAGAAGGCACACTACCTATTATTAAGTGCATGAGCAGTCAGCTCTGTCTGACTACTTTGGTGTTTAGAAACTTCTGAAGTTTAACTTCAGTAGAGCAAGGATTTCACTTTTCTCGTAGACATGGGATGCTCTCAGCAGTTCAGTAGTATTATCAGCACCGTCACAATCACACCAAAATTATATGATTTCATTTCTTAATCATGTTCCTGCTTGTAACTAGATACCTCATCCCTAATATTCCTTGGGTAGCTCTGGTATCTTTTTATGTACAGTCCTATTTCCTTTCTGGACACAGTACTGAAATACGACCAGGTGCAAAGCCATCATACCAAGGTTTAAAGTGCACATGAAGAGCAGACTAGCTCATCAGCACAGCAACTGGTACTATAACCAGGAGTCTGTGTACAGATTACATTTTTCTGTGGACTGAACTGTGCTATAAACACAAGGGAGAAAAATCCCGGGTCAATGAGAGTACTGTTACATAAATAAAGTCATATTTATTTCTTTTGCCTAAGAAAATATTGTGACTAAAACATGGAGGGAGATCAAAAAGGCACAAAACCCCCTAAATAAAACAGTAATAATTGGTGAGTCCAGCTTCCCTCGTATAAACTGGTCAAATGGGACAGAGCAAAACAAGTTCTTACAGCCTTCAGTACTCACCATTGAAATAATCAGCTCCAGAGCACATGAGGCTGTTCTTAGCTATGTCCTAACTGACATGGACAAGTTGGCTGAAGATGTAGCTACAGCGGAACCACTAATCAGCAGTGAGTACAGTGAGCAGTGTGGTATTTTGTTTGAAAATGAAGCTTCCTCTTTCATTAAGAACACATGGCAATACAAAAAAATGATTTTTAGAATACTTTAGGAAATGGGCAAATTAGATCTGACAGAATAGTGAAACATAAAATAATGAATGTAAGACAAAAGGTGCATCAGGGAGTTCTCAAGACACCTTTCATCATAACAAAGTTAAAAGCCATGCAAGATATGGAAAGATATTTGTCTTTGAAGCTATGGATTATTTTTTTGTCTCCCCTTTTTCTGACATGTTTCTCCAATCAGAGGAGTGGGAGCCTCTCCTCCATCTGCCTGCAGTGCTGGGTCTTCCTTGCACAAGACTTTACCAGTGAGTAAAGTTGCTCAGACTTCACACTCACAAGCCCAAAGTGTTGGGTTTTTTCCAGCCCATGTGTGGAACAAAATATTGAGACCTTACTAGTATTCAAGAAAGGACAATTAAATCTTCAGAAACAGGTCATGAGCTTATCTACAGCGATACTAACTAGGATAAAAACCTTAAGAGATTTAAATGCTTATGATTCACAGCGTATGTAAGTACTGACTGATGAGTCTTAAGGAAATATTTCCCTTTAGGGAAGGCTTTTCCATAATCAACAGTTACAGACAGTCCATGATACCAGACTACAGGGACAACCAGTATGATCCAGGATGGCGGTTCCCATCTTCCTGTGGCTGACAATCCCTGTTCTCTCAGACGTGCCTATTGCTAATGTAGAGTCCATTTGGGGCTTTCATTAGGCAATATGGATTTTTCCACTTACTCACTTTTCCCCATTTTAGGTTCCTGCCCTTCCTGCATTGAAAAACTTGCAGAATTACTGTGTGGATTGATTAGCCAGTGACTGGTGTGAGCAAGGAGTGTTTGCATACGTGTGTGTTGCCATTAAAGACTGGGCTGTGGACTGTGCAGAATATTATTTCAAGAGGAGTTCCCAGCTAGCCTGAAAAAAAACCCAACATCAACTTGTCTGTATTAGGTAATTACATAGTCTGATCTACTTTGGGCAGGGTTTTGCTTCTGTATTCAACACCTGCCTTACTTCAAGACCAGCACAAACTGCAGGTAGGACTGGCAGGAGAGCAGGTGTCATTTTGAACAAGCATGGCCCTATTAGACAGCAAGAAACCTGTCGTCTCCTGCCACAAAAGAGAGGGGTCCTGGCAGGCTGCTGCTTCTGTGCTGTGAAACTGATGTATGGGTATGTTTGTAGGAAAATGTAGGGTTGTCTGATATAAGCAAATAGTGGGGGATCAGCAGCTGGGGTGGGTGCCTACACCTTGCACATCTAAGAATCTGCTTCTCACACTGAAGCAGCTCAGCATCCCCAGCAGTAACATGATCTCTAACAAGCCTCCTGTACCATGAAAGCATTAAAAGTTGAAATCAACTCCTTTTTCTGTTGACAGATCTTTATGATCCTCTCACTGGAAATCCTGAAGTCTGCAGTTAAAACGGAAATCTGTTTAAGAAGTATACTTTTGTCTGTATTTGCCTTGGCTGGAGGCTGGAGGGAGTGCAGTGTGCAAGTGTGATGCAATAAAAGAGGCTTCAAGAAAGAAAAGAGTGTGAGATGTGTATGTTATAGATGTAAATATCACTAGGAGAGCTGTGCTGCAGAATAAATTGAAAGGTTTATAATGGGTTTCTGTCAAGAGGTTGCATAATGGTTAGAAAGGCGATACATGGTTCAAATTCACGGTTCAAGTCTAGAAATGGCAGCAGATGGAAAAGTATTGATTTATATTAGTGACAGTAGAAAAATAAAGGAAATAATTGAGCTACTACAGCTAGTTTCATGTTAAAAGAACAGTGTTCACATTCCGGTTGCTTGCTGCTATTGGGTGTCAGGGTGCCTACAGTAGAGATGCCTGTATTTCAGCTACTGATTTGCATCTTTGAGCTTTGAGGGCCAAATAATTTAATTTTAATAGATATCAACACTGAATTTAATGGCATTACTCTATATTCAGCTAGTGCTGCTAGAAGCAGATTTTTGTCTTAATAGGAAACAAAACAAACAAAAAAAGTCTATATTTCTACCAAATCCTCTCTAGCAGAACAATTCTGCTCAGCACTGGAGAATAGAAAAGATGTCAAAGATGCATCTATAACCTCCTATATGCTGATCATTCTATACTGACTGGCCCTGGATGATTTAAAAATGATCATGAGATCTGTCCAGTCTGAACTACTGGAATGGAATTTACATGGAATGGAGAATCACTGGAGCAGAGCATCCCAAACACCCCTTTGTTCCCAGTTAAAATCCTTAATGAGATTGGAAAGGCACAGAAATCACGTCCACTTGGCTTTATCCCTGTACTGCGGGAGTTTTTTTTCTGGTCACTTAAAGCAAAATCTGTTCCCTTGTGCCACATGTACAGGATCTGGCTTTCTAACTTAGGATTTGTAAGTCACCTATGTGGGGCTGCATCTAGTCTGAATGGTTTAGGAGAGTTCCCAGTGGATCGGAGGCCTTCAGTCACTTAAATTGGTTCCCTTCTGCCCAGGCAGCTAGACTCCCTCCTGTGAAATCAGGAGAGCTGATGGTGGGTTGTGGGGTCTCCCCTGGACATGGGCTGGCAAGATGGCTGAGGCAGAAATCTGAAATGGGAACATGCTCCTGTGCCTTCCAGTTGAGCCTGTGGTATAAGCATCAGGTAACATCTAAGCTGAAGAGCTTCATGCAGTGACCTCCTGCTCTCTTCACTCCTGTTCTCTCCATTCATTCTCTCACCTGAGCAGAAATGCTGAGCTGAAGTGGGGTGGGTTCCAGTTTAGCTGCGTGCTGCCCTCTGTTTCTTGGAGTTTGGACAGAACTTGTCTTGCTTAAATGCAGCTTCTTTTGTTAGTGTAGCTGTGGGGAGAAGTGTACATGAATGTAAGTCTTGGTATAACTTAGTCTGGGACCAATAAAGGTTTTGTAAATTGGGATTAGAACTTTAAATCTGATCCAGTAATTATTCAGAAGCCAGCTAAGGCTGAAGTTCTCAGCCTTCCTTGCACACTTAAGCAGCCAGATAGTGACTCCTCTAGCTGAATTACACTAGAGTGAGGTAGCTTTCTGGCAGAAGTAGCCACAAGTCCACATTGGCAGAGCAAGGCCTGAAGGACCTTTCTTGTGTTCCTTTGGGAAGGCCAAGAGTGCCCAGTTCTGGGGGTGCTGACGCATCCTGCTATTCTCACCGGTCCATCTGCCCCAGTGAGTGATGGTGCAGAGCAGCACTGGACGAGTGGGATTTCTGGGGGGACCTAGGCTTCTTCCTAAAGGAGTACTAATATTGGCTGCTGCAAGAGCAGATGGGATTTGTAGGAACCCCAAGCTCCATCTGTTCACAGTAGACGTGATGAGCCCAAGATCCAGGGCACAGCTGAATGCAGTGGCCAGCCCAGCACTGTCAGCTGGAGGTGAAGAACAAGTGGGTCAGAGCAGCAAGATTAGAAAATAGATGGTAAAGGCTTCTTTAGAAAATGGCAGAAAACACTTTTCTCTGCTGTTGACATATACCTGCAGTAGAACCAAAAGTCTAGCAAGGCCACCTTCTTAATACAACCGGCTGTCCTTTGGACGGCCTCATTTTCCCTTCCAGGTTGCCTGCAGTTGTGGCCACACGGAACAGATCAGCTGCAGCAGTACAACCTTTTGCTTAGTGGGTGGAGCTGGCACAGCAGCATTTGTAACCTCAGAAGCTTGAATAACCCAGTTTCTAAAATCATCATACTCGCCAGCCAATGCAAAGAACATATAATTAGAGCAGCCTCGGCTATTTCTGTTGAAACAGCTCTTGCAGCTTCTTGTTAGTTCTGATAACAGGAATGTTGCTGCTTCTGCACTAATTGCTCTAACAATCTTCTGAGGGCTCAATCCTGCAGTTCATACGTACAGTTCCTGCTGAGCTTGCTGCTCTTAAAACTCAGGGTCTGTCAGCCCTGGCAGGAACAGGGAGCAGGGCTGGCTGGTGTTCTGCAAGTTTTTCTTGCATGAGAAGTAGAAAAGACATTATCACTTGTTATTGATACACTTCTTCACTGTCATCTGCTCAGATAAATGTGTTTGCTTCCATCAGGATCTCCACAGCTAACTTCTGTCAATGTTCAGGAGCTCAGCTGTGACTTTCAGAAGCAGCCTTTCTCCACTGAAAAAAAATAAGCCCCCTTGGGTAAACGATGAGTTCATCTAAGATGGCATCTCTTTGCTGATTAACTCACTACTTGTATAGGGAGAAGATGCCAAAGCTACCTTAACGCTTTAACATGTTTACCATTCTCCAGGATGGGAAAGCTTATGCCTTATTTTGGCTGTGATCCTCAGTTGCCACCTGGTATTTCCAATTCTGGAGCACCAGAGCACAGTTTGCTTCTCCATGGTATCAATTCCTAGAACTGCTCAGCCTCAGATGAGGCCACATTTGCAAGTGAGTGTGTTTTCTCAGCTGTATCTTCTTGCCACAGCAATCTCAAACTATACATGTGCATACACAGGAGACAAAATCAGCTCCGTATCCTGAAATGCCTGGGATCATCAGAACTTTCCACACAAAAGGCAAAGCCTCAGCTGATGTTGGTGGGGTCAGCCTAATGCACTAGCAAGCCAGGATTTTGCTCATCTAATATAGGTTAGAGTGGTGTATTTGAAATACTTTAACACAAATTTATCAGTCACTGCCTCTGGGGAATTTGCCTGATATGTTGCAATCATCTGGATATTTTAACAGAGTTTCAATAGACTTGCATCAAAATCATTTTGCCATCATCTTGACATAGTAATGCAGTCTCCAGTGACTGCAGTGACATTATTTTGCCATCATCTTGATATCATCTATTACAGCATTGTGGTCCCCATGCTCTGGCGTTGCTGAGTGCTTTGCCTCATTATATTATTTTCATAAGCTTGCTCTGAAATTAGTGCAAAAAGCTGCAGTTTTCGTAGCAAGTTACATGCATGGGGGGAGTTCCCTGAAATCAGAAAAGATATTTCAAGTGTGCTGATCCACTATTTTAAGAACACTCCAGATTTTTAGCATTTTTCCTTTAAATGACCAAAATGTTTAATTCATACAAAACTGCCAGAAAAATGTTCACTTAGGAGGTAAATGATGTTTTACTCAGAGTTTGGCAGGAGTACTGAAAACTGGTTCCAAATTATGCTTTGTTCAATTCTCCATCATTAAGTAAGTTTATGTTGCCTTTAATCTTTTTGGGATGTACACTGGAGCAAATGTTGCTTATTGCAGCCTGAAATAGCCGCAGTATTCTTATGTTTGTGATCTAATGACTCCTATGTTTGGGATCCAGCTTATTTTGAGTAAGCTCAGTCCTTGACTATATAATTTTAAACATATTGTGAATATCTTCACAGGCACAGATCATTTCAGAAATGGATAGTCTTGTTGAATTGCCTTGGATAAGGAAAAGCTTGAGTTTGGGCTTAGCCTGGCCAGGTTTAGCTGCAGCCATCTTAAACTCAGCCATTTTTTGTGGTTAAGACAACTTCTTCAATGGGATTTTTCATGTGAGTATGAAGTGTGCACATAAGTACTTGGAGAATCCAGAGTGCAAGAGACAGATGTAAAGATTCCCACTGACTTTAATGGCTTTAAAATGGCTTCAGCAGCTTTACATCAGGCCCTTAGAGAGCTCCTACTTGTTAATATTTGTAGAAACAGGAGGAAATTTTAAGCTCGGTGCATCAGTCAGTGCACAACAGTAAGCCTCTGGCAATCCTGTAAGTATTGGAGTTTGAAATTTAAGTATAGAAAATGCTGTCTGTGGTATTTCAGCTCTCTGTAAACACTTGGAATGAGGAGGTACAACAGTGACATAACTGGAGAGCCAGTTGACACAGGACCCAATGCTAAATAGCAGTTTGTATTTTGCAACCTTTTGTAAATTGCTGTAGGGTCCCTGCTTCTTAATACCCAGCCTTGGTGTTCTCATGTCTCTATTCCACTGGTCTCTTTTTCACCTTTTTTTAGTTAATCATGTTGTCTAAAGAAAACAGCAGTTAAAAATAGGGTATCCAATGAAGGCATTAATCCTTTTTTTCATGCCTTCATAGGATGCCATCCGGTTCTAAACATGAAGTTGGGAAAAAATTAGTTTGATTACTTCTTAATCAGGGGAAAAAATAGCTGGGGTTTCTGGTTTGGGTTTTTTTTGCTGTTGATGTTACCCTTTTCAAAAGTACACACATAGCAGGAGTTTTAAAGTTTCAGCTTTTAAGGTCTGTTGTCTCACATTCCAGTACTGATCCTTGCAGTATTGTCTCTTGGTTGGCTGCCCTTTCATTTCTCTTCAATTACAGCTCCCTCAAAAGCTGTATAGAAAAAGATGCAAAAGAATAACACAGGCCATTATTCTAGGCTTTCAGTGGTGATAGACTCCTCTATAGCAGACATTCAAATAATGACTGAACTATCACTTCCCTCAGAAGCTGTTCTAACACAACACCACCACCAAAATTCATGGAGTTAATTAATGTTTAATTGTGACAAGTTATGGGATGATATGGAATCACTTTTTGTTCAAAACCAGAATTACCTCATGGTTCTGTTAGCTATATTAAATCTTCATTAGTCCAAAAATGAGACTGAAATCAGGCCATTCATACACTGACATCTGCTGAGCTTGCAGATGAATAAAACTTTGTGCTTCTCCCCTACATTCAGTGGGTTGGCAAACAAATAATTATTTTCTGTTTCTATTTTGTTCATACAAAGCCACCAAATCTTGGTGCAAATACATGCAATAGTAAATCTCCCATTGTCTCTAACTGAGCCATGTCTGGGTCCATCTATATGCGAGTTGTTAAGTCTGTTCTGAAAAAAGCTGCCCAGTAACCCCGTTAAGATGCCAACAATCATAAATGTGGTCTTTTTTATGGGGCGGGATGGAAAACTACTTGTGCTAGGGAAAAAGTTACTGACAGAAGCAGCCGTGGTCCCCAGGATGAGAGAGCAGCATGTCCATTAGCAATTCCTTTGTCAGTAGTAGAAGCAGCTTATCTTCATAATGCAGCCAAGGGAAGTCTGAAACACTATCAGGAAAACAGGCGAGTAGCTACTACTATAGGCTGAGTGGGAGGAGGAAGAGAATGGGGAGCAGGTCGCTGGGACTCTTCTCTTCTGTAGGGAGTGAGAGGAGTTAGATAACACGAAAACAGGGTCAGTGTCAAAATGAGGATGTTTAATTAAGACGCAACAGCGGTGGAGTGAGCAGGGGCTGGAGAAAGGGGGACAGAAGATCACACGAGATAAAGGAATTGTGGGGGGAAGTATCAAAGTGAGAAAGCTCAAGGGTCATCTTCTCATTCTCTGTTGTTTTTATTTACAAGGAGAAACGTTACTTCTGGAAAAGAACCTGTGCTATACTTCAGCAGTCATGCTGGTAGGAGGTAGGAGCTGCAGGAGGAAAGTCTGAGAGGGTTTCATTGATCCTCAGCAAGAGGCAGGAGACCCTGGGGAAAGGGACATGGCTGTTGGAGGGGAGTAGAGGCTTTGTGTGAGGGATGCTTCTTACATTTCAATGAAGGCGAATGATAGTAAATTTTCACAGTGGGGACAGGCAGGTAGAAACCCCCTGTTCTTCAAAGACAGGGAATGGCTTTTGTGAGCCTGCCTGCTGAAGCTGGCGAGATGAGGTGTGTGAGGAAAAGCTCAGCATGAAGGAGCAAGGGCTTTTGCTCCGGTCCCTGGGGCTGAAGCACAGCGCAGTGTTTAAAATCCTTCTGCCAGGCTCTGCTCGCATCTTTCATTTTAAAACAATGAATATAGTTACTCCTAATTTATTGTAGGATTTTCAGAGCTGGCAGATCATCAGCGTTGTTTCTTCTCTCCTTGGATTAACCCAGCCGGTTCTCTCTGCATTTCCCTGAGCTGCTGCTGCCAGTGTTGTTGTTTTGAGTCCTGAAGCACCAGCTAAGTCAATCAATCACCACAACCAGGGCTGGCATCGAGACACAAAGTAACATGGAAAAAAACCCACTCCAAAACCCGGCGAAGGGCTGGGTGGCTCTGTGAAAGCAAGAGCAGACACATCTTGCCAGTGGCTACACCAGCTCCTCTTCCCTGCTGTGGGGATGTGTGTGCCTGCACATCTGGGGTGGCTTTGTCTTTCCTGATACAAGTTTGAGAAACTTGGCCCGATATACTAGAAAAGTCATCTACTGAAACAACTAAATATTTAATGCATTCTCTTTGTGCCTCGAATCCAGTCCAGGTGAAGCAGAATGGGGGAAGGATTTGTGATTAAATAATTAGGTTGACATATTTTTAATACATGTTTTATTAGCATGTAACTAAGTGTTGTTAATTGAGTGAAATACATTGTGTAACAGAACTCCGCCCTAAGAAATACATCAGTGTTTGTACAGGAGAGGAATGGAAGAATTCTTGTACGCTTTTTATTTACCAGCAGACAAGCTTTGCCTTCCTCTGGCACACCTCCCAATTTTATTATAATTACAGCGATGTCAACTCGCAGTGTGTAAGTTCAGACACATTAACTTTCCCATTTTGGGAGAGCTGTGGCTTTCTACAGCACTGTTGCTTCAACAGGCAGAGAGAGTTTGTCTGGGATGTCCGTGGGTGGTAGCAACATGAGTGTCTTTGTGACTGTGAACTTAAAGTGATCAAGATTCTAGAGACAATTTTAACGGAAAGATTCAACAGCTATAGAGTTCAGCGTGTTCTACACGTGGCGAGCTCTGGGTTTAAATGTGTTTGTCACAGGGATAAACTCTTGGCCCATGGCCAATGACGCAATGTCTCCACTTTGTGCGTTACCTACTGCTCGTGCAGACGCTCCTGAGCAGGGCAAGAGGTGCAGTGGGTAGTTCATGATCTGCTCCATGAGACTAACTTGGGCTTCAGCATTTCTGGCTTTTAATGACAGTGTTCAGCACTTTCTGTTTCACTCTGAAATGAATTGTTGGCCAGAGCATGGAGTGCCAGTTACGTTTTCTCCAAGCAGTTAAATCTCCTCTGGAAAGGTTGGAGCAGAACTGTGCATTGAGCAAAGCCCCTCTGTGGCCTTCAGAAGCAGGTCCAGGCTGAGCGCGCTGCCACAGGTGCAAACACTAGAAAAACTTGGATAGTTGTGCTGCAACACAGCAGAGAAAAGGCTGCAAATTTAGCCCCCAGTTCGATAAAGCATCAAAAAGTATGTTCCAGTACAGAAATGCCTCCAGGAGGGGTCACCTCTCTGCTCAAGCACCCGCTCAAGCTCACTGCTGAGACTGGGACAGTGTGAGAGNGTGTTATCAACAGCCTCTGGCTTCCAGTACTGCAGCATGAAGGCTGTATGGGGAAAATCAGCTCAGACAGACCCACTACAGATGGGATGGGGGTTGCTGGAGTATTGTGCCATGCCAGCATCCAGGCCAGGCTGCCATTTCACCAGAGTGAGTTGTCCTTTCAAACTGGGGGGAAAACAGTCCTAGGAAAGTGAAGTGGATTTTGAGAGGTCATCCAAGTCCATCTGCAGCTTTAAAAGCATAATTTCTTATAGGTGTAAGTCTTGCATACTCTTGAAAACTTCCAAGGAGGTAGACTCTGCAACCTCCCCAGGCGATCTTTTCCAGTGCTTAACTAGCCGTATTATTACCAAGTGTTTCCTAATGTTTAACCTAAATTTCCTGTGCTCCTGTTTAACCTAATACTTCTTACCCTATCCGCAGTGGGTAAGGAAACCTATTTACTCCTTTCCTCTTTATGTGCATATATATTACATATGTATTCCTTCTCAACCTTTTCTGCAGACTATATGAGAACATTCCTTCCAGTTCTCCTTGCAGCTTGTGTTTCCTAGACCTCTGGCTGCTCTCAGTGCCCTCTGCTAGATCTTTTCTCTTTGATATCTTTTTTTGAAGCTGAAATATATTGTCCCAACCTGGATACACAGCTTAGCTGTCCAAATTGCATTGTATTCTAAGCAAACATCTTCAGACTAGCCTGCTATTGCCCATGCAGCCCTTCTCAGTTTTGCTCTGTGCAGAAAGTAAGCCACTCTGTTCTAACAAACAAGTCTGCAGTAGAAGTATTTCAGAGAAGCTAATCCAGGGCAGATGCCTGCAGAAATGTACTTAACAACATCCTTCCAGTTTGACAGAGAATTTTGTAGGTGGAAGGAGACCATATTTTTCCTAGCTCACTTATGACTATGAGAAGGCTGATACTGGAAAGCTTTAATAAAGTTGAGATTTATCTACTACTTCTCTATTCCCACTGAAGGAAATTAAATTGGTTTAACAAATCTGTGTTTTTGACAAAGCCATGCTAGCTGTTACTCATCTCCTTGTTATTTCCTGAGTGGTTACAAATAATTTGATTGTTTTCGTATTTTTCCAAAAACTGACCTTCACTCACTGTTCTTTAATTCCCCATTATAATCTTTTCCATCCCTATAAGAAAACGTACTATATGCCATTTTTCTGTCTTCTGGACATTCACCCATCTTCCCTAGGCTCTCAAAGATAACCACTAACACCTACTGGAGTGTCTGAAGCAACCTCAGAGCTATGATACCTTAGGACAAATCGTATCTGACCCAGCCAATTTGAGAGATCTAATTTACATAAGTACTTTTTAATCTGTTCTTTCCCTGTTTTCACTTGTGTTTCTACCCCTTTGTCACTAGTTCTGTTTCCTGCCTGATCCCGTTTAACCTTTTCAGTAAAGATTGCTGCAGAAAAACTTTAAGCACTGAACCTTTTCAGTATCACCTGTCAATAACTTTCCCCATCTTGTTCAATAGCAGGCCAACCCTTCTTCCTCCTCTTCCTCTCATTATGAGTTGCGTTTGCAGCACGTTTTCTTGTTATCCTTTCTGTGCTGCTGCGTTCCCTGTTCTCACTTGACTTTCCTGATTTGGGTCCTACACTTTCTCTTTTCTTTCATGCAGGTCTTCAGTAATCTGGCCTAGGTTCAACTTTCTACACACTTCTGGTGTTTGAAGGTCAGTGAGGAGTTTGTCGTTTAGCTAAGGTGGTTTCTTACAACACCTCTAATGGTTTTGCTGCTTTGGAATAATTTGCACTTGTGCCCTTAATAGAACTATTTTAAGGAACTGCCAACTACTCTGAGCTTGTTCCCCATGAGGTATTACTTGCCAATCCTCCGAGTTTATATAAGCTGGCTTTCTTCAAGACTGTTGCTTGTATTTTGCTGTTCTTTTTCCCTTCCAGGAGCAGTGAGTTTTCTCATTCTGTGATAACTATCACCCAAATTGCCTTCTATTTTCATATTTCTAAACCTGTTTCTGCTGACTCTTAAAATCAACAGTAAGGAGCTTTCCTTTCCATTGCTTGTCCAGCCTTGGTAGCAAGACATTGGCAACATGGAGTTTGTATCCTGTGATACCCTGTGTCCCAGCAGGTATCTCCACTGGCCTCCCTGCCGTGTGCCTCCATCATCTTCAGGCCCAGTGCACTGGATGTATGATTCATCTTGCTGCCCTCCAAAAGAAATAGCTCTGTCCATCTGTTCTTTGTGGCTTTACTCTAGACACCCCACACCCCCCCCATTGTGACAGCACCTGTGTTCATTCCTCCTGTTATTATTAGCTAGGGATTTTCAACTGGTTTATCTCTTTCCACATTTTAACACTGCGGAGTGAATGCGTCTGTGGAGAGCATTTCATCCCTCTTCTCCCTGAACAAACCGCACTATCTATATTAGTATTCCAGTCATGTGAATTATCCCAACAAGTTTCTCTTGCCAATTAACTCATAATGTTGAGCACGTATTAAAACTTCCATGTCCTCCTGTTTATTCCCCATATTTCTTGCATAAGTTCTTGTGATTACTTTTTGTGATTGCACCCAGTATATATCAGGAGTAACTCTGTGAAGTCAGTGGGTCGTGTTCCACTGTCGTTTACATGAAAGTCAATCCAAATGATTCTACTGATTGGCAAGAAGTCATTTCAGATTTACTTGCATGAGGGTAAAGGAAGAATTTGGCCCATTGAAATGAATTCTGTGTGAAATAAGTGTAGGCTAGGAGGTTTAAGCATGTTTCTCTAATTGCTAGATGCGTTATATTGTATGTAATCAGTGTAGTGGCAATAAAATATGATTGCCACACCCAGAATATTTCATCACCGAGCTTTTTGAATCCTATAATTGTCCTTCCCTTGTTACTGTGCACGCATTAATAAGGTGCAGAGTTTTACATAATTAGGAAAATAAATTTTAAAAATGAAAAAAGAGCACCCTAGCAGAGGCATGCATGCAAGCAGAGTATACCACTTAGCTTGTGCTACAGTAAAGCTGCAGAATGTGAGGTAGAAAAAGTCAGCTTTTGAGGTTTTATTACTTTTTGCTTTGTGATGACTGGCTTCAAGCCCACACATTTCTTGAATACACAATGGGGAGTTGGGCAAGACTGCAGAAATAAATTTTATTAACACACAATCACTGCAGCACCAGACAGAATAATCTCCTTTAGTCTCCTCTAGCTGGCAGAGTCCTCTTTGTACCAGGTCAAGTCAATTAGCAGTATAATGTACGACAGGTTTTATTTAAAAAGGGTTTAATTAAAGTTTTGTTACAAAGCTCATACAAACTAACAATCTGTCTTTTAGGGATATGTATTATCTAGAAATTGATTTTAACTTAAACACTAATTTATAGACTGTCCCCTTTAATAAGTATAATTCCTTGGAAGATATTAAGGTCCTCCTGCCCCAAATAAATTCAGGTCCTGATTCAGCAAAACACATAATTACTAAGGACTTCAATGAGGCCACTCATGCACTGAAAGCTGAAGGTGTGCTTCAGCACTTGGCTGAATTGGGCCCTTACTCTATAACCACTGCCTCGATTACACACATTGCTCAATTCAGCCATGTCTTTACTGAGAATGGTGTTTAAAAGAATTAGTGAGGTCTTTAAAGTATCTCAGACAGGGCATTAAAGATGGGAACAGGCCCTCCTGCTAGATATAGATGGTTTTTCACCAGTCCATCTCAGTTCTTACGTCTAAATACAATGATTTACCTATGTATATATTTTTAAAAAAAAAATATTGAGCTTACTAAATCTTTTTTTTCTTTCTCTCCACAAGAGAGCAAGAGCTGGCTGCCCTGCAGATCTAGCTAAGCAGAGCGGCATTCACTTAAATGGAGCTATGTCAGTTTATGCCAACCCCAGAAGTTTATTTAAGTAGACTTTCTTAATGAAACCTAGCTATGTTACTCTACTGATTGCTGACTACAAACTTTCACCTCATTCTAATCCCTATAGAATAATAATACCACCAAAAGCTGAAGAGTATATCATATTTCAGGATAGTTTATTATTCATCATTGTATGTGACTTTTTTTTTTAATTCACAAGTAATATAATTTAAAATAAGAAATGAGCGTATAGAAAGGATTTCTGTGTAGAAAAGGTCCCAGGTGTTTGTCTGGCTCTGTCCTGGGCAGTGTGGTTATATTACATCAAAACCTCTGGATAATTAGCTTGCTCCATGGCCAGGGAGGGAGGCAGCCTGGGGTCTGTAGTCAGCCTGAGACACCACAGAACTTGCTGCACATTTATAGCATGTGCAGGAGCCAGGAGCGATGGACCCTGCTGGGGCAGCCCAAACGGGCGGGTCAGCTGCCCTCCCTGTGCTGTGAGAAGTGCTGGGAAAGACCCAGCAGCACTGGTTTTGTCAGCTTAGAGCCATGAATCCACAACAATGGCCAGAGACACCGAGAAGCCATCTGTCTTCTCTTCACAGCGTATTTGGGAAAGTTGTGCCTTTTTGTTGTAATGTTTATTACCAAAGCAAAGCCCCCTCATTTTTTATTTTTACTTTTTAAATCTTTGAGACACACAGAACAGCAGGCCAGAATTTGCTTTGATTAATCTCCAATCTGGTTCTACTGTGTTCATCCCCATGGTATAAATCTAGACTGCAGCTGGTGGGGGGTTGTACGCTTAAAAACATAAAGTCTCAGCACAAAAACATTCAAAGTAGCAAGCTTGTGTTGCCTACTTCTAAGTCTGAATAGTCTGAAAACCAAAACATAATTCAAATACTACTTTTTCTGCCGCCTTGTGCCTGAGCCCAGCAGAGATGAGGCAAGGAAGGCAGGTATGTGTGTGAAATGTGTGACAAAAGAATAAAATGAGGGTCAAGCAGAGGGAGGGGAAAACAAGTGAATTCAGAAATCCTGTAGAGAGGAATAGAGGAAAACTTGAATAGAGAAATAAATTCTGTGGGACAAGTCCTACACTGATGGCTGCTGCCACAGCTCCCTTGGTTTCACCGAGGCCTCTGACACTGTCAGCTGCTCAGGCTATTTTGTCTTGATGGCCTTAACTTGTTTCAGCATCACTGTTGGGTGGGGATGCCTGGCCCTAATATACATCATAGGCTGCCTGCTAGCTAGAAGAACAGGCTTGCTCATTTAAAATTGAATCAGACTTTGAGCTTATGTTTGCAAAAGAGAAACAGAAGAAATGAAATAGTTTGCAAAAAAATCTTACGCAATCCAATAGATTCTAAAGCCAAACTCTTCAAGATTTGTCCAGGATTAATGGCCAGGCATCTCACCAGTTGAATGCATGCTGGCCGTAGCATATTTTACAAAACCCCAAAGTGCCCATGATTTGTTCTGCAAGCGCTGGCACCCAGTAGGGTGTGGGGTTTGCTGGAATCACCCTCAGGCTCAGGTGTGCTGGGAGGCACCAGCACAGCCCATGCTCCCAATGGGGGTTATGAGGCTGAGGGAGCCTGACCCTCTGCGATTCAACAGAAAAATTTTCACTGCTTGGATTTCCTGTTGGCCAGCCAAGAAGCACGGGGTGTTTTTACTTGCCATTTTACAAGAGCAAGTCTACGTGTGACCATGTTGTCCCCAGTATATGGGATTAAGGGAGAGATGAGTGTTTAAGACCTCGAGTACTGTTTCCCTGGCTCTGTGTCCATGCACACACGTGTGTGCTGGATGTGGTGGCTGTGTCTGAGGGTGTGAGCACTGACGGAGGTCAGAGCTGATGGCAGGTGGTGGCGAGAGGCAGGGTGTCAGGGATCAGCTGCTGTGTAAGCTGCTGCCTGGTGTTGCAAGATGCTGAACACTGGCCAGTCCAGGTGACTAAGCTTTCAGGTACATGGGGAACTTTTAAGGTCCCGCTCTACAGAAAGACATTTGCAGGTTTAAAGTTAGGTGTGTTTTTAAAAGTGCAATTGAGTTTGAGGCCAAACTGATCAGGATTTTAAGAGTTAAAGGCCAGAACTATAAAGCAGAATAAACCCAGGCCTCCATGTGCAAGAGCCTGATGTGTTAGCCCACTCTTTTATCCACCCTTTCCTTCCCTCCCCTCCAGAAGCGGTCTCACCCAATTTTACTGTAGTGTAATGGAAAATAGGAACCAGAATGCACTTAGGCCTCCTTTACCAAGTTTTTTAGTGTCCAAATAGGTCCCACAGAGCTTCTCACCAAGTGATTTTGCTTCTCTCAGTCCAAGTGCCCAAGTGGGATAAAATACAAACAGCATTAATCCTAAAAGACAAAGTACAGCAGAAGAAAGAGTTGCAATGAGAATTAAAATATCTGCAAGTGAATTTAGCTAGCATCCCCCGTCCTTTTAACATTTGCAGTGATCTTCCTCTGGAAAAAAATAAATTAAGGTCAACACACAAACTTCCTCTGCTTCCTGGAATTCTTACATATTTTCACTATGATAACATGATTTGTGTGTGTGTAAATGCAAGGGGAGAGGCAGCCGAAAGCTGGCGGAGAGCCCCCTCCCCCTCGGTCCTGGGAGAATGCCTGAAGCATGAGCTCAGCTGTTCGGCTCCGTGCATGGTGTCATACACTTCCACAAGCAAATTCACAGTGACATTAAGAAAAGAAGATCTGGGGCCCTAGTCTCTAAAGTGTTCACAGTGTCCACGAGACAGCTCCTGCATAAAGGGCTGTTTATGTGTTGAATTATCAAATCGTTACCCATGGAGGGGCTTGAAAAATCTCTGAGCAGTCCTGGGGTTTTCTTTGGTACGGTCACAAAAATGTGTTTTCTTCTATGATAGTTTTTTCTGAGCAGAAACCCAGGTCTTCACATTTCTGCTTCTCCCCCCTCCTCTCTCATATATAAATACCCTTGAAAAAAGGTAGCCTGCAATTAGCCATTAATTAAGTCCTTTACGGGTTTAAAATAAATAGTTGATGAAAGCTTAGGAAGAGGATCTCAGCACAAAGCATGTCTGTACAACATGGTGTGCTTCTGAGAAACAGAATTTAAATGATTTGCATATGGCCACTTAAATATTTAATGGTTTTGCAGTTTAGGAGAGCAGGCTTAAAACTATGCTGTGCAGTCTATGATCTTATCTGGCTCCACTGGCAATGTTGGGACAAACACATTGTTATTTTTAGGGCCTGATCCTGGAATTTCAGAATCTATCAGAGCACTCGGCACCATTTTAAACTGAGGCTCCTCTTTGGTGTTGTATCTGCGTGCAGCTGAGGCCAGTACATGTTCAAGTTTCTAAAGCTGGTAGAGTGTTTGAGGCTCTTTAAGCCAAAACCTGGCAATGTTGTTCCCTTCACAAAGAAGTTTCACACTAGCATCGTATCAGTTCTCAAGCTGCCTTACAGCCCCTTCTTTCTTTGCTCTGCCCCCATCCCCCAGCCGCGACCCGCTATGTTCCTGCTCCCAAACTCAGCTGAGCATTTTGTGAGTGTGCAGGGCTGAATGCACATTCACAGGAAACAAAACCGTGAGATACTTTCAAAAATGCAGACACACAAAACACTTCTAGACAGCTACAGGCAGGTGCAGAGTTTACGCTTCAGATGACTGTCCAGTTTTACGGCGCAGGACGGAGGCGTTCTGATGAGACCACTCTCGAAGGCCACAGTAAAATATTAACTGAATGGAAAAGTTAAATATAAAGAAGGAGCTCTTCCCAGTGGAATTGTAGCATTCTCTCCTCTTCACATTCTTTTGAGCTCATTCATTCCTTTGAGCTGCAATAACAAGTCAGCTATTTGTATATGGCGAGACTTGTAATGGAGAAGAGAAATTTGCTCATAAGCGAAATCCTGTCTGGCTGCACTTTCTGCAGTGATCTCTACGCTTCTTGCCCAGCCATAGGTAGACTTCTTCCCAATTCCACATCCAGACAGCCTCGGTCTTTGGCACAGACGCCTTGTCCCTGTGATTTAGAGATCAGGTCTTCCATCACAAACCTGCAACCAAATAACCAGCATTTTTGGAGCCCTCACTCCAAGCACTCCATCAGTGAAATGCTGGGGCTCAGGAGGCCAATAGCCCTGGGGATTCTTAATATCATGCAGAGTCAGGTTTTGCTGGCCCAATCCTGGCTACCCAAAATTCTTGTTGACACCAATGGGAGCTGCAGGTACTTGAAAACCTCTCAGATACATGGATCCCTTTATTCATCATTCAGCTGCAGCCTTGTCTGGACAGGAAGACAGTAACCTTTAAAGAGCAACACTTCGCAACCATTAGGCAACTAATAATTTATGCATTTGTATCACAGTTTGCTCCTAAGCCAACTTGGGCAAGTGTCAGGGGGGTTTCTCTTGAGAGTCTTGTCTCTTTATGCTGCTGTTCTGTTTAAGGTGTTTAAGGGTTGTTTCACTGATCCTTCTTCATTAGAGGTAATTGAATGGTTTAGAAGCCCAAACATTGTTTGACTGAGTCTTCCAGTCAACAAGCCACTGACTGAATAATCGCTCACAAGATATGGAGGCACAGAAAGATAAGTTTATCACAATTTTCTAGCACTCAGAAAATCTTCAAAGTGCTTGGCAGGCCACTAATTACATTTTTATTAACAGCTACAGAATGAGAACTTGCCAAAATGCAGAAAGATTCCTGTAGTCCATGATTTCAATTTCTCTACAACTTCACTGGTAACGTGGGCAACAACAACATCCTTTTCACAGGCTCCTCACTTGGGGAAAAAATTCCCTCCAGTTGCTTTGCAAGGAGGTTCTGTGCAGCCCCAGGTGCCAGCCCCTTCCTGCAAGCTGCCGAGCAGCTCCACGTTCTTTCTGTGCTAAGAGATTTCCTTTCACCACCCCCAGCCAGGCTGAGTTTACCTTCTGCCTCAGGCAGAGCTGCAGCTCAGCCATGCCAATTATAAAAGATGCCTCCCAAACGTGTATTCCTGGTTTCCAGAGTGACTCTGAGGTGCTACCACACCTATCTTTAGAGTGGCTAAAAGTTACCAAGAGGCAATGTGGTTGCAGGGAGTCACATACCGTGGTGATGAGCGTGACAGGAATTGCTAACTAAGACGATCAGGGACAATTGGGTTCTCAGCCCAGAATCTCTAAACCACAAAGGCAAACCTGAGGTTTTTTGTAGGTGAATTGCTGTTTGGCTCTCCTTGCATTGCTGGGACATATCATGCCTTGCTTCCCTCATACACATTGGGCACAAAGTTACACTTGCCTGTTTCCCCATCTCTTCAGAATGGGCAGTCCCAGCTTAGGGTGGAGGTGACCAGAGGATCATTTGGCCAAGTTGTCTGGACAGGTTCAAAATGGTTACCAAACAGGGATCATTACCACTGGAGGTGGGAACCATTGCATTCAAAGACAGAGAAACTTCCTGGCAAGAAATGTGGTAACTGAACAGTGTGCCCACCGTGTTTGTGTCACAGCTTAGCTGGCATCATCTCTGCATCAGAGGTGAGCTCCAATTGAGAAAACTGCTCTTAGCTCTGTGCTGCTCCATTTCATTGCATTGACTTCAGCTGACTTGAGAACACTTCCCTGTAGCTCCTACAGAAACTGTGATACCTATTCATACCTGCATCTTACAAAAGTCTTCAAAATAGTATGAATCCTGGTGGATTTTGAATATGTGATTGCTTTCATCCTGGGACTGCTGACTCCCCAAAAGCCTCAGAATCATTGGACCAGAATTGTATCAAGATCTGTGATAAGTGTCCAGGGCTAGAGGAGAGTGGCATGACTGCTGCATACAGGGAAGGGAGTACAATAATTTGGCTAGCAGGCTAGGGTTAGGGTCACCTGCTATAGGTATTTCAGATCCATCCAATTAAACAATGTTAATTAGTAGTGCTTCTTTTTTCTAGAATATTCATGGCTGTTCTCCCCTATCAAATAATGGAAAAATGCCACCAGCTTCAAAAGTGATTTCTAAGGACTGATTAAAGAATATTTGTTCAACTTGGAGAAGAACGAAGTCCTACATATATGTTAATACATCCCCACTAACACAGAATGGCTTTTTGTTGTTCTCTGTCTGGAACGTGAGCGATTTATAGTCTGCTGCTGCATCTAATTAGTGAATCCAATCCTTAAACAGAAGCAGTAGAGGCTTTCCATTTTTAAGTCCAACATTTCCAGGCTCTGTCATTGAAAAAAAGGCTTCATCAAAGACTCAGGAGATGGATATTATGATGGTTAAAAGCCAAAGTTGGATACAGACAGAAAATAAAGGCGTGATCTTAAGCAGTTGCTTGGCTGTCTTGGTTGAGGTTCACAACACAGAGCAAAGGTAAACTGCATTCAACATGGATATGTGGGAAGAACTTGGCCTTGCACAGTTCCCTCCTTGGTACTAGCCAAGATAAAAATACATCAGGATTACCAGCATCCAGGAAACTAGCATATGGTGTCACCACAGAATGTAATACTAATATATTTTAGAAAACCATTATTTTTCTCTTTTCCTGCAGCTCCTCATTAACCTAGATGCCATTCATTTTCTGCCTGGATTTTTCCCGCATTTTTTTCCCCATGGAAAGAGAGGATATGCTTGAATTAATTTAATTGCCAAATGTTTTGTTCAAACAGCTACGGCAGGAATAACTTTTAGTAGCCAGGTTAAATGGCCCTCTTCACAGCAGCAGTTAGCACTTATTGTTGCTGCCAGCCCCTCTGCACTGATTCAGGATCACACCCGTTAGTGCTGAAGTGGCTTGGGAAGTTGCAGTGTTTCCTTTTCTCTCTCACCCTCTCCTTTCTTTTTGCTTCAAAAGCAAGAATATCTCCCCATAATCTGGGAATAAGTTGTTTTCAAATACTTCAGGAAGAGCCAGAGTGCTCGAAAGGAATTTAGACGTTAATTTCCAAGCCACCTGAAAATTGCCTTTGAGTGAACAGGTGTAAGTCACCAAGCTTCCATGGGGCTATGCTGTTGATATGAAGTAGGTATCAGCCAGATGACATTTCCTACAACTGGAAGCCATCCACTCACCTTTTCCATCCTCCCATTGCAAAATGCAGCTTTGCTCAATTTAATGTGTAAACTGCAGTTGATGCATCTCTAAATAGCAACGGGTGCCCAAGAGCTGCAGAGCAGGGTGATCACCATCCCCTTTCTGGCAGGGGAGATGCCTCCCTTGTCCCAGCCCCAGCTGCACCAGCCATGGCAGAAGGGAGGGAGGGAAGCTGGCTCAGGTACTTCTCACAATCCCTACCTGCAAAGTAAAGATTGGTCACGTGAGGGCTGTGCCCTTTTCTGCTGTTCCCGAAGTTAATCTATTCCACTCTGCACAAAAACAAGTGAGGGTGAAGTGACAAGACAAAAGAAAATGCAATCCTGTTGATTCTGTCATTTCTGCCACTGCTGTCAGCCCTGAAGGTTTTGTATTTTAGTAAACAGAGAACTCATTATGACATGCAAGTGACTTGAGAAAAGTGAGGGTAAAACAAAGATTTTTTTTTTTTTGAGAAAAAAACAAAACCAAAAATATGCTCTGAATGCTGAGATGGGCATGCACCAAAGAGAGCACACAGCAGAAATGTCAGCATCTTTCACCAAATCCTGCAAATGCTATTGAACCTTCATAAGCAGCTAGTGCCCGAACCATATAGGTCCAAAACCTCATGGATTCTTTTGTTGATTCATAAAGCCCACTGCCAGTGGGCAGGTGGCCTGCTGCTGAGGCCACAGAACGGCACAGCAAGTCCTGGTGGTCAGCAAGTGGTAGGACAGAGTCAGACCTGTCCCCACCCAGGAGTCTTTGCCTGGGGGATGGGAAGGCAGCAGAGAGGATAGCTGGGATTAGAGATGTGAGCACAGCAGAAGGACCAAGAGAAAGTCTTAAGAAGTGGTAGGGCCAAATGAGAAAACCACTGTGCAGGAATACACCAGGTGTCCGGGAGCAGAAGATGGGCAGGAGACCAGCAGGACTTGGAGGGCTGAGAGGACAGACATGCCCAAAGTCACAATGGCTCACAGTGGTATTCTTCTGATCTGTACATGTGATGGCAATTCAGCTGTCACTCTAAGGAACAGAGAGTTACTATCCCCACCGTCCTCTCGCACTTACATGTTGTTTAACTTGCCCGTGACAGATCTGTACCTAAAAGTAGTGAAATTCAAGCTGTTTCTTGAGCTATAAGAGCTGAGGCTGTACCTGTCTTGTAATTGAAAATGCTCTGTGAGATCTTTTGAGTCATTGCCTTTGGGGACTGGGGATGCAATTTCTCAGGACAGTGCCTTCTTATTAATTTTAATAACAAAATGTATAATTCTGGATGGATGCCATAGTTGTGCAAGTCGTGCTGAGACTGTACTGGACAAAGAAATATCTCTTAAGAGCTGGTATTTGCTCCTGCACTGAAGGGAAGTAGAGCTTTATTTTTTGTCTCAAGAAATCTGACACTAGTTGAGACAACACACATTTTTATACAAGGCTGCAGCCGCTAGCAAATGGATGCATATTTATGTGACAGGATATGCTCAGTAGCCCTGGGAAACCAAGATTTGAAATCAATAATTTCTAGTAAATCACAAACTGACATTGGCAACGATCTAGGCTGGCTGAATCTCTGTATCATCACAGACACTCTTCTTTAATAAACAGAACATACGATGTTTCATGCATTGGTTTTGCATTTTCTTGACAACTGCATAAAAGTATAATTTCTCTGCCTGATCCAAGGGATCTCTGACAAAGGGAAGAGGGTAACATTTGTTTCTGTGGGCTTTATGGTTTTAAATCTCAGGGCCAATTCTGCCATCAGGTAGTTTATGAATATTCATGTAAATTGTTTTGAGTTGAAGAATATGTAACTTTGCCATGTATCTGGCATGGGAAGAATAGTTTGACAGTCATGGAATAGAGGATGCTTTAAAAAATAGTGTCAGCTCTAGCAAAGAGAGGACAACTCTAGGAACAAAAGGGAAAATTAAGGGAGAAAGGTGTGTGTTTCATGAGGGAAACAAAATTATGTGATCCTGTCTTAAAAACGAATATAGAACCATTTTTGCAGACTTAGATTAAAGCAATTTGGAATCTCTTGTAGCATGTATGGGCCAGAATCTGCCTTTTTGTTGACTTCTAGAGGAATTGAGGCAGGCCCATGTGTTCCTGATCATTGTAGGTGTGTATGAACTGTATGACCCAGCAGTGAGAAAGCAGCAAAGCTGGAATTGTTACCAAGTTCTCTTTGTATTATTAAATCTTCTGAGTGGTGCTTGCTTGTAGTCAGGCACCAGAGTCAAATAAGAGTGTCCCATTGCCTGGGCCAATTGTTAACTTGGAAATTTGTCAAGAGACACCTGTCACTGTTTGCTCCTGATCTAATTCCCCTTCCGTGGGCTGGAAGCTGCTTTTGTGCCTGCTTTGCTGCTGGAGCTCTGCAGCAACAGCCAAACGTGAGAACACTCCCGAGTGCAAGGCCTGGAGAGAAGCCTCCCCTGGGCAGTGAGAGGCGCTGCCAGCGCGGGCTCCTGGCAGCGGTGCCGCTGCCTTTGCACGGGCGCTTTCAGACGAGCACACGGTGGCTTTTGTTCTTAGATGTAACTGAGGGTGCAGGTGAAACGTGCAGCACCCTCAGCCCCACCACCCCACACCCCTACAGCTCAACACCTCCAGTGGGAACGGCCAGCGCCCCAGTCTGGGCTCACTGGGTCAAGCCAGAAGCCACCACGCAGGGAGCATGCATCAAGAGGGAAGGGTGGTGAGACACTGGCACAGGTTGCCCAGAGAGGTGGTGGAAGCCCCATCCCTGGAAATTTTTAAGACCAGGCTGGATGGGGCTCTGAGCACCCTGATCTAGTGGGAGGCATCCCTGCACATGGCAGGGGGGTTGGAACTGGATGATCTTTGAGGTGCCTTCCAGCCCTGACAATTCTATGATTCTATATTTTATGCACAAGTCAGAACTGGAGAAATGCCATTAATTAGCAAACTTTTTCAATGTATTGTTGCTAACAATACAGCTATTAAATAAGATATTGTGTTCACTGGTATCATCTTTGTATTTTTAATGGAAAATCTTATTAGCTGCAAGACCATCAGAATTTAAATGACCCTAAGTCCTGTACAAAGGTAGTTAAACATGTTGGTTGTAATTCAGCCTCTCTCTAGAATATTTTGGCCTTGACGAAAGTGCACCAGGTATTTGATATTGTTCCAGCACTGCTTCATAGCTTCGGTCGTGGTGGAGATCTGCACTCAGAGCACTTTGCAGTTTCCTATGGCCTGATTGCAAGTACAGATGAGAGAGGTAAAATACTGCAGAGCTAAATCCTGCAGGCCAGATTTCACTCAAGTGAAAATGAAATGCCTGGATGAGTTCAACAGGCTTTGGTTTACATGAAAATATTTTGAGTAGTGGTCTCGAGTTTAGGATGTCAGTAGGGCTGGGATTTTGCCTCATTCAAGCAAGACTTGATCACACTAGTGCTGCTAGTGGAGATGTACCTGTGAGCTTACCTAAGCACTCAAGGAATCCCTTCAGTTTCTGAGAGAGTCATACATAATGTTTAAGCACGTGCTTAAGTGTATCTCTGAGCTATGCAAATAATTAATTTCTGTATTTAAAATATAAGTTCAAAGTAGACCAATTTGGAACAAACATACATTTGGCAACCACACAGGCACTACTAACATGATTTTAACCTATATTTTCTACTGAAGCTACATACTTTATGCTGTGTACCTTTCTATGAAAATATGAAGAAATTGATAATAGTGCTGTCATCTCTTAACCAGAATCTCTGTGCTTAGGAGTTAGATCTGTGTCTGGTTTTTTTTTTATTTATAGGATTTCCTAAACTAGTTCATGTAGCATGCCAGTCCATCTCTTGATGATTTTACCTATGTAATCTTCTGTGGACACTCATGTAAATAATGACCTATTGAAGGGAAAGTTGGTCAACTGTATTCTTCTTTCATGTCCAAATCAACAAAGGCCATGCTGAAACTCTCCACTTATCTCCTCACAAAACCCAGCTTTTTCCTTGAAGCTTCCTGTTTACCTAAAAGCCATTGTTTCTTAAAAAAATTAGAAGTGATACATTAACAATTACACATATTTTTCTACATGACTTATAAAATTACTCAATGTAGCAAGCATTACTGAGGAAATTAAAGTTGTTTATTGATGCAATTTATCTATTTTCAGATATTTCCCATCTACATTTACTAGGGAAAAAAAAAGGACATCCAATTAAGCACATTCAGAAATGGCCTGAGATTCTGTTTTACCCAACTCATGATGTTACTGACCTTTAATAGTATAACAGGTTTCAGAAATGAATTGAAATTTTGCATGCATTGGAAATCTCATCCCAAGTATATTGTAGTTACTATGGGGGAAGTACCCACAGGACATGAGCCCTCCTGGTTCTGAGCATCAGCCAATTATAAATTGTCTGTCTTTAGGAAGAAACTTACGTGCAATTTAGGAAGAAACTTGCACCCTTACGTGCAGTTTTTCCTACAGTTGTTCAGTAAAGGTTTCTTTTCTATCTTCTAAAGCATCGGCTATTGCCTGTGGTCAAAGATACCAAATTAGCTAGATCACTGATCTAATCTAGCATAAGAAATGTGATACTGACCAGTCAAACCAAAGGTTCATCAGGCCCAATATCTGTGCGTTGAAGTGGCTGCTACTAGACCCTTAGGAAAGAACCTACTTGGTACAGAAGGCATGGACAGAGTCCTTCCTCCCCTCATATCACCTGCTGGCATTTCATGGTTCAGAGCCAGAGGTCACCTCCAGACCTTGATGTTAAATAACCACTGATGAATTTGCCCCTCCATAAGTGCTTCTGATGCCTTTTGAACCCATTTATTCTAAAATGTCTGTCTGTGGTAATGATCTCCACAGTTTAATTAAGTACTTTTTGGAAATGGATATCACTGATACCCAGAAGAAAAATTCTGGTTAGGTGCACCTGACAGGAATTCTTATGTTATTATTTATATTATACTGACTTGCAATTATGCCTTAGTTGTCTTCATTCCTTGAAAGCAAGATGGTTAATTTCATGTGAATTTTCTGTAATTTTCTATCAGAGGAATAATTTCATCTTTTAAAAATTCTTCCTTATCACCCTGTTTATATTTGGCCTAATATCTTTGCTGTGGGATGGAGTTAACCACACCCCAGTTTATACATCACTCCCTTGAATTTTGCACCTCATTCTCACATGCTAAGAGTTTGTGGGTTTGGGTAGAATTAGGACAAGCCCTTGTTTTAGTTATGAAGTCTTGTGTTTATCTGTTGCAGTTCATGTGATTTTTTCCCCCTGGGAGCTTTGCTTTGCGTTTTAGCTTCCAATAAACGTACCCTGAAAGTGTATTTCAGCCAAAGCCATTGATTTTACCTGATTTCAGGTCAAAAACATGCGAGTAGCAAGCATCACATGATTCCCATCCATCTGATTCTGGGTCGTTGACAAATTTGTGAATCCTTCAGTGACTCTGTAGTACTTGTACTGCTCAGTCGCTGCTTCCCTTCAGTGTACAAGACATGCCAAGGAGCAGCCTTTGTCTGCTGGGTCTTTCAGTGTCCTTACTGGATATCCAGGGGCCAGCTGGGAGTCAGGCATGGTTCTCCTGGGAGAACAGAGTCCCAGCATTAAGGTTACCTGCACGCTGAGTTTTAGCATGTTTAATTCACACCAACCTGAAAGATGCAAGTCTTTTCTCCATCCCTTGGCCACCTTGTATTGGCAGTGCCTGTTGCTCACAAAACTCACCAAGGTTGTTTCTGGGTGTATGTTCCTTTCCCTTGGTGAACGTAGCTTTTTCAAAAACTACAGAGTGCAGGCCAAGCATTGGTCCTGTTTAGGTGGTTTGGTTTGGTTGGTTGGTTTGTTTTTCAGAAAGATAGAGTTCAGTGTGCTCCTTTCATCAGTTTGTTTTTTCAGACACAGTTATAACTTCTCAGCTCTCAGACTCCAGCTTTTGAATAAGTCATCTCAGTTTGGAAAGAAATGATGCTAGTTTTATAAGCAAACAAAGCAAATTACACTTTCTGCAGATGTTGAAGATGCTAAGTGAAATATGGCAAACTGTAAAACTGATAAAGAACAGGATTAACCCCAACCAGTCAGGCCAGGGTTTGATGCCCAGCCTTGGGGAAGCATTTGAGGTACTAGGATACATTTTTGCCAGGCTCAGCCTGTGGCCATAACAACATTCTTGATGCCCTTAGAATTGCCTCTTTTCTGCAGAATCCCACAGCTCACCTTTCCAAAGTAAGACAGAAGCACAATGATAAGATAGTCTGCAATTTGCTTAGGGTAGGCCTAAACCAGGAAGATAAAATACTGCCCTCAAGAAGCCAGTGAAGGTTTTGTCATTGATTCTAGCACAGCCAGGGATTCCCCCAGGTCACCTATAGTGAATATGTCTAAAGAAAGGGCTCATCATTTAATCACCAGAGACTAAAACTGCAACCCTGAAATCCCCTGCTGAGCCACTACCCACCACTGAAAATGAGTGATCTCTGCAAGGGTGTTACTTTTTTGTTCAATATCAGCTCACAGTGTCTGGAATTAGGCTTCTATGTATACCCAGAGCTGTCCTTGCTGTGACACTGTTGAGCATCCCAGCACGTACCTTCAGCTTCACCTGATCAATCCAGAGCCCTGTGCTTGGCAGCATGGGCACACTTGGCACTGGGCTGCCAGCATGAAATCCAGACCTCCAGACCTTCTACAGCTTGGGCCAGTAGATTAAAAAAAATAAAATAGTGCCACAATTCTCTTGTGGACTAACCAAGAGTAACCAAAGTACTTGTCTCAATTTGATTTCCATCTGAAAGTGTATCCCACCTTACAGAGGAGTACACAAACCACTATTTGGCAAGCACGTCCCCTTGACAACTAAAGATAGCAGCACCATTTCTGCTGCATGAGCAGGTACAGACAGGACTCCTGTAGTCCCTACTCATGCTGTCTTCCTCTTGGGGAAGTCCTTTGTTCTAGTTTTATGAAGTGAACAAAGCAAATGACAGTCCTTAGGAAATACTGCCATTTGTCAGGAGCTTCAGATGTCTGGCAAGAGTCATGGATGGCATGGTTTGTCCAAAACTTCTGGACAAATGATTAGTGTGCTCTGTAGGTGTTGTACAGAAAAGTTGACATGAACCTACCATCATCTGATCATGGTGTACAGCTACAGAATGTGGGAATCCCTGTGTGTCCCACATGTTTCATACTACTTGGTCCAAAAACCTCCAAGCAGATAGATGGGAGCCTTTACACACTCACGTATACACCTTCAGGGGAGGGTTCCAGACATGGCACACGGGGCAGACAGCAGCACCTCCTTGCAGGTGAAGCTGCATGATGGGTGCGTGTCTTCACTGAGCTTGTTCATTTTAGGTGACTCTTGCTCAGCAGGTTGGCTTTTTTAGGTCCTATGCTGATGCTCTAATGCCGTGTTTGATTTGATTTGGGCAGCCCAACAAACCCAAACATCAGGTGTTGATAGATCTCCCCTTAGACACCAAAACCATTTGAGATCCAGCCCTCAGAGTCTGTAGGATTCAAGGTGTTCACACCCACATAAGTTTATTATTTTTGTGCTTCTTTTTTTTCAATACACAAAATACATCAAAGTAATTTTAAATAACATAGAAGACAAAACCAGTAGAAAAGCAAACCAATAAACTTGCAAACAACACAAACTGAAGTAACACAAATGCTGCTCAGGGGAGTGGACTGGTTGTTACAGCAGCCACAGGAAAGCTGGAGGCTTCAGCAAAGGTGAAGACAAGTGTTTCTCTGTTGACAAACTGATATTCCTGGTATTTATTAACTCAGGGTGCAAAGATGGGCTTGGTCTACAAGTCAACTGCAGTTGAAGACAACTGCTGTCTGGAAAACTTCCAGGAAAGTAAGGCCAGATTCTGGCTCCACTTGTTTGTATTTGGCCACAGTAATTGGGGTTTATTCAAATAACTTTCTTCTTAATTTTATAGAGCATAATTTACTAATATTACTATTTTAGAAATGATTTTTAAAAACAGTCATTTTATTAGAAATGGTACTAGGTCTTCAGTGTCTCATCCATTGGGTCAATGTACTGGGACAGGGTTTATAGCATCTCAAATACATCAGGACAGAAGTGACAGTCAAACTGATTTAGCAAGGTAATGAAATTAAATTATACCAGCAATTATTTGTGGACCCAGGGTGCTCTCCTAGCTGCCTGCAGCTTGCTCTTCCCAGTCCTTTCTGCACAGTCCAAGAGGAGGTCTGAATAGGTTCTCAGCTTTCAGCTGATGGTCTGTCAGAATTAATATTCAGAGATTGCAGCTTGTAACAAGCACATTTATAGTCATATGAGAAGTGCGTGGTTTTATGGGAGCTCTCTTCAGAATTGTATCTGTCCTCAAAAATAACGCGTACTTAGCACAAAGGGGGAAAACGAAACAACTCTGCTGTTTCCTTCTTGGTAACCTGGGTTCACCTGTGTGAGAGGAGTTTAACCCTTTCATGGGCGTTAAAAGTGCTGAATATTGTAATGGCAGAAGGAGACAGGAAAATACTCCTTTTAAAAGTAACTCAAACCTTTACACTTTATGCCTCGGTCTCTCTTTTCAGTGATTTGTACGCTTTGATTTGTAAAAAAAAAATAAATAAAAATCCATTAATTGCTAGTGTCTTTCTGAGCTACTTTGTACTAAATGAACTTGGAGCTCTACAAAGGAGGCTACACGTGCTAAGCAGCTTTTTGCGTGTTAAAGCACTGTCCATAGGCTGCGGGATTCTCGCCTTCATGCACGGAAAAAAAAAATAAAATCTTTGGACCTGTGAGATTTCCAGTTTCTTGAGAAGAAGGTGCTACTTCCCCTTTAAGGCCGGGGCCGTTGGTGTGTGTGTGTGTGTATGTGTGTGAGTGTGTGTGTCTCCTCCTCTTTGAGTGACACAGCACTTAGATATGCCTATCAGTAACTTAAACCCCACAAACTCCACCTTCTAAGTGAGGAAGCTGTGGGTTGATGGAAATGTAGTGAGCAGATTGAGACAGACAGTGAATCATTAGCAAACTGCAACGCCAGGATGAACTTGTCTGGAACCTAAAAGGAGAAAACAGTCTCGGAGTCCTTTCGCGGCGCTGGGTTTTGCTCGATACAGCCAAAGTGGATCTAAAAGCCGGTTGATCCCCAGTCCAAGATGCTGCTGGTTTCCCAGCGGGTAGAAGCACCACGCATGGAGCCACATATTCCAGTAAGTAGCATTTGAAATCGATATGGACTGGAAAAGTAGGAGTTGCTTTAAAAGGACTCAACCTCCCTCGGCAGAGTTGCCGGCCCGGACCCGGCGCGGCCGGAGCCGCTCTCAGCCAGGGCTGGAAAGTTTGCAGGGGCAGTTCAGAAAGGTGCCCACCTTGTGCCGGCTTGGCCCGGCTCGGTGCTACCGGCGGGGACCGCGCCGGGGCTTTCGGACAAGGAACCAGAAACTTGGGGTGAAAAATTTCGCCCTTCGTTCTGCTGAGATCTGGTGTCAGTCCAGGGAAAGGAGGGAGGCTCTCGCTTGCGGCGGGAGGAAGGGGGGTCTGTGGGCTTTAAGATGGTGGTGAGCAAGGTGCTGTGCGGGGCGGTGCGGTCTCCGGCGGGCGGGCAGCGCCCGGGGCTGGCGGGGAGCGGGCGGCAGCGCCGGGGGATGCGCCGGGCGGCGACGCGCTGGGGTGCAGGCAGGAGGAGGAGGAGGAGAAGGAGGAGGAGGATGCCGGTGTTGGCCCGGGGGCGAGCGGGGTGAGGGAAGCTCCGGTGCGGCCAGCGCCGCAAGCTGCCGGTGCCCGTGTCACACAGCCCGGCGCGGGGAGCCTGCTGAAACTTGGACCGAACGGGCAGGGAAGGATCGAACCCTTCATCGAGGGGGGACTCCTCGGGAAGTGTCACACGCAGAAGGGCCAGTGCTGGTCTGTGCGGTTATTATTCTTTTTCATAACTCCTGGTATTTGTGTTGGCAGCGGCGTGCCCGGTTATTTGGGGAGGCTGAAGCGCACGTTATATAGGCAGGATTTTGAACAAAAGGCTCCGCTGAGCCCAGAAGGAGCCCTCGGTTATTCCTGAAAAGAGTGCGGAGCCCAACGTGCAGCGAGGGTGCGTGTGATGGTGCGTGTGCGGCTCTCGGAACGGGAATAGCCCAAAAGTGAGGGAGATGGAGCAAACGCGGCGTGCTTGCCGCTCTCTCCGAGACTCTACATGCATTTGAAATAAAACGCGTGCTGACTCACGATTTAAACTGTTTTGGTTTCTCATCCTGTGATTAAGATCGGGGGTTAGAGCAATTGCAGGGTAAACAAGGCGCTCGCTGACTCGGTCCCACATCTCCTCCCGAGGCAGGGGCTGCCCCTCTCCCCGAGTCAATCGCCGATCACTCCTCCCCGTCCCTCCTCCGCCGCTCTCCCCGGCCTGTTGCTCGGCCCGGGGGAGCGCCGGGGCCGAGGGCACCGCAGCTTTTGTTCGGGTTTGGCTGGCGGGGGGTTGTCACCAGGGTGACTCGGAGGGATCCCGGGGAGAACGGCCGTTTCTTGGAAGAAAACGGGCTTTGGTTTCCTTTCACACCGCCTTCCCCCCCCCAGCCCCCCCTCGGAACAATAAATTAAAAGGCCGCTTTTGTTTTCCACGGTGCTGGCGGCAGGGGGGAGGCGGCGGAGCCCGGGGCTGGGCAGCGGGGGCCGGGAGGCGCCGGGGAGCCGCGGTCCCGGTGCGGTCCCCGTGCGTGGCGCGGCCGCCTCGCCTCTTCCCGTCGGAAGCAGATGAGCCTGCCGGGCACCGGCCGCTTGTAGGGAGCTGCACCAAGAGCCTGCCGCCTCCTCCTCCTCCTCTTCCTCCTCCTCCGGCACCGGCGGGGGACCCCGCGGTCCCTCCCCCGACCCCGCCAGCGGGGAGATTAACGGCGTCTGGTCCCTTCGCCGAGCCGGGGGCGGAGGCGCCGGGCTCCCCCCGCTGCCGTGCGGCCGCCCCGGCTTGGGGGGAGGAGAGAGGGAGGGAGGGAGGGGTGTGGGAGCGCCGGGAGGGGCGAAGTACTCCCCCTGTTATATAATGTGAGTGTTTCCCTGCTTAGTCCTGTAATCCCCGGGTAATGCCTAATGCTCGTGCCCCGGGGGGCTGGGGAAGCAGAGGGGGCTGCCTCTCCCGGAGCTCCCCCTCTGGGCCGAGCTGATGGGGAAATAAAGCTGCTGATGTGCG
>VYZX01021580.1:0-97286 GCA_013401335.1 Brachypteracias leptosomus | reverse complement strand
CCGGCTTGGGGGGAGGAGAGAGGGAGGGAGGGAGGGGTGTGGGAGCGCCGGGAGGGGCGAAGTACTCCCCCTGTTATATAATGTGAGTGTTTCCCTGCTTAGTCCTGTAATCCCCGGGTNCCGGAGCACACCCCGGTGTATTACGGGAGGGAGGCGGGGGGGGCGCGGCGGGGGTGCCGGGGCTCGGGGGGAACTGCCCAGCTCTGAGGCTGCCCCCGCCGTGCTCCCGAGTCACAGGCAGACGGGAGCGGTTGGAGTCACTTCCACGCTCGCACCCAAAAAAGCAGCGATCTAGTTCTGGCACTGACCATTTTCAGTTCTCTCTCCCTGCCATATGTTTGGGGAGGGGGGGAGGCAATTTGGGAAGGATGCTCTCAGCTGAAGGGAGGAGGTGGGCTGAGAGAGCGAGATACAAGGAAATTCCATGTTAGGAAAGCATTAGCAAGGGGTGACTTCTAATGTTTTCCTGCCACTGACGTTGACAGTGACACACATGTGTGGGTTGAAATTGGAACGTCACCGAGTTTTTAAACTCAACCAGGAAATAGTCTGTTGCTCAGGGATAAAAAACAAATAGTATATATTGTAAGGCAGGTAACATGCAATTAACAGCTCCTCTCGAGTGAGTGAAAAACTGTTCAGTGTTTAGAATTGAGCAGCTCAAATTTAATTTAGCTTTTTATTTTCAGAGGGCTTTTTAAAAAAACTTGAGGTTTTCCATCTCTATTTTTAATCCTTTTAACTAATGCTTCAGAATCAGAAAAGCAAATATTGGCAGGGCTTCACTTTTAGTCCCTTGTAACTAAGTAGTTTGAACCTGCGAAGTCTCTTGGATTTTTTTAAAGCTAAGGTAGTTGTTAAAGGGTTTGGAGGGGGATTAGTAATTACAGGAGGCAGTGAGGCAGTTATATTTTTTTAATTCTTTTGTATGGCTTCCTGTTACACAGGTAGAAGTGTTTTATGAATACAGCATGTTTGGTTTTTTTACTGACCTTGTTACAAATGTTACAATGTGGTAGCATCAGAAATTTAAAATGAGATTAAGGAGCTATTGTGCCAGATGCTTTCTGAACATACAGGAAGATTTACAGCAAGGATTCATGACCCAAGGTGTCAGGCTGACACTCTTGCCCTGACTTAAATGGTCACTAACCTGCCTAGATGCAACTGTAGGACAAGGATTGACCTAGGAACTGGCTTCATGAGAGACAAAAGTTAGGAAGGCAGAAGGTAACACAAGGGCAAGGATAACAGTAACTAAAATCCCCGAGTTGTCCTGTAGGTTAAGTACAGTGCAACTCACTGGTTCCCAGTCATTTAATCAATAAATGTTCTATGTTACGTGCTACTCTGATGAAAGTCGCCTTAAAATAACTTTTATGAATATGTAGCCATGGGAAAGTGAAGTAAATCTTGCAGAAGCTGCGACAAATGGATTTATCCAAACTGGGGAATGGAGCAGGAGAAGGTTGCCTGAGCTCCTTAAACAGGGAAGAAGGCAGGATCCCCAGGTTTTCATTGTTCCCTTGTGCTGGCTCTTTCTGAGCGTCAGCATTTTTCAACATTTCGGCGAAGGTGACTGTAAGTTACGATTCATTAGTAATTGGTATAGTCTCCAAAAAAATATAGCTAAATCAAGTTTAAATGATGCTGGCACCTCTCCAAGGAGCCCTCTTTATATCTGACACATTTGCCACTCACTTCTATAAGGAACAATTAATATTGTACAACTGCTATTTTTCCCTCTATGGGAAGAGCAGTAGTGTAACTCATTACGAAGGCTTTCTACCTGATGTTCCAGTTTGACTTGCTATGGTAAAAAAAAAAAAAAAAGTATTTTGGACTGAAGGAAGCAGAAGACACACCAAGGCTTTGCATTGAACTGTTTTATATCAATATTGATTTTTTTTAAGGGGGTTTGTGTTATAAAGAGGGAGCTTTTATCCCCCTGAGCTCTTTGGCAATTATCTTCCTGCCATAAATGTTGATACGCACATAATGGATGTAACTAAAAAATCTCCTTATCCCAGCAGAAAAGGCTGACTGTTTGTTGGAGCAGAGAGAATGCTGAGAGTGTGAATAGACAAACCCATATGTCGCTGGTGAGAGAGATAAATGATGGACGAACAGGAGTTGGTTACTATGGATCAGCACAATAAACCAATTCCCATCATACACCTCTCTTAATAATATACCAGTTTCAATGCCATTGATGGGTAACCTAGGTAGCACCAGTCAACTGTAAGTTTTTCAACTGTTCTTTTATACATCTCAAAGAACAGTTGGGACTGTTCTAATTTTTTCAGATGTTGAGTGCTAAAATTATGCAGGACTTCCTTCCTTGCCAGTAATTTTGAAGGGGAACTTTAGAGCCTTGCTGTAAAATGCCAAATGTGCACTATACTGTTGTGTACTCATAGTAAGTTTTGTTTTGGGCACCCGTAAAAGGGGTGCGCTTGAAAAGGCAATTGCTGAACAAATACGTGAAGAAACTGTTTAGTCGTTTAGTCCTACCCTCATTAGTGCTGCTTCAGATTGGACCGGATATTGGATGATACTGCAGTATTGTTTTAAGGGAAAATAGCAAAAGAACAATGCTGTTTTATTTTAAAAAAACAAACCCAACCAAAACAATACAGCCCTGCAGAATAGGCAGTGATCAATAGCACAGTTCTAACTTTTTGTAACCCATTTCAGGGCTGCCAGCAGCTGAAGGGAAACTTTGCAAACCAGCGTGTGCTTGCATCATGGTCTCCTTCCCGTGTTCTTTATTATTCCTCCTAATGCTTTGCACAGAAAATTGAAATATTTGTCGGTTAAAGGTTTTGCTTTATGTCCTTCTCTTCTGATAGATATTTTTCATTGCAGTTGCTATAGACTGGCCTGTTAGCTCTGTTTGAAATGAAAGCATATCTCAGGGTGAGAGCGTAAGCAGGGCTCGTGGCTCTTGGGATGTGACTCCATCGTTTTCGAAGTCACCAGTTGCGCTACCAGAGAGTGATGCAGTCAGAGAGGGATAACTAGGAAATGCAAATGAGCTATGAAGAGTCTTTATTCCTCTTGGGAAGCCTCCTCACTGATAATAATTTTCATTTTTTAAATGGAAGAAAATGTATTAGTAAGTCATTACTTTCCTTCAAGGGGAAGGTACTTATTTTGTGCAGCATTGGCTTGTAAAGTTGCAGTAGCTCTTTTTAGAGCTGTTTACTCTGGTGTGCACCTCACATGAACTGAGAGGTGTTTGTGAGGCTGGGCGGCAGGACAGTACACCAGCCTTTCTCCTGTCGGGGCCTAGCCTAGCTGTTCTTTTCCATTTTATAGTAGGTGAGACTCACATTCGATCCTAGAAGTAGGGTTCAAGGATCAGGCCCTTGAGCAGGGAAGTGGGGTTGGTTTTTTGCCCCCCACCCTGCTCGGTCTTGCCTGTTGGAGGAGGTGAAATGGAAACGAAGCAGGGCCAAGGATATTGTCTCTGCAGCCTGAATTTTAGCTGGCCCTTTGCTCCCGTGGAGGAGCAGTTGTGCCCAAGGGGTAGAGCACGGGAAAGACTTGTGGGTTTCCTTCCTCCCTGCCTGCCATGCAGCCCAGCCAGCCGGACTGGCTGGGGGACGGGCCGTGCCCAGGGAGCGTGCGGCCAGTGGCTGTTCCCATGGGGCCAGTGAAGTGCCGGTGGGGCCCAGGCGTGGGAGATGCAGGGGGATGCGGGATTTCGGCCGGCCCGTTCCTCCAGGCACTGCCTCATCTCTACAATGAGCCATTGATAAGCGCTGACCTGATTAAAGGGCTGCTGCGCACGGGAGGCTGGGTGCGCCCGGGCCTCGGCGCGGCTGCCGGGCCGGCCAGAATCGCTCTTTGGGAGTGGGTGGCCTGGCTAAGGAGGAGGAGACCAGAATACATCATTGTACCCTGTCCAAAGGGAGGTGTCGTATTATGACTTGTTGAAATCCGCTCTGCTTTTCCCTGCAAGGGACTTGGCAGTTTTATTGATAAAGAAGTGTTACATAAGTACCCCATCAGGCATGTCCTAATTTGTTAATAATTGATGATCTGGGTAGTACAGAAATTCCGGTGGTGTTAATGCACTCCCACACTGATCTGCAGTCTCTACAAGCCCCCTATTTTGCTTTTTCTTTAATTGTAATATAGGCTCCTTCCTTTTCTTTTTTTTTTTTTTTCTTTTCTCTTTTTCTTTTGGATTTACCTGGTGATCCAACTGCAAGTGCCTGTTGTGCTTTCCCATTCAGGCAGGGACAGCTGGGGCTCAGCCCGTCGCAGACATGATATAGATTACCTCAGCAGGGGAGGGTGTTAACTGCGTTATTGTTTCACCCCATGTCAGGCAATCTATTGAGTGGCATCAGTGTTAGCCCAGGGGGAAGCCAGTTCTTTGCACCTTCCACCTTTGGAGGTAAGGTGGGACGGGCGTGGTGGTGCCTCTGCAATTCCCGGGCCGGGAGTTGTCAGCCCGGGGAAGCCCGGGTGCTTTTTGCCCAGCACCCTTCATCTTCTGATAACAGGCTGTATTTGCATGCATTTAAAAACCGGCTACTTCTGTCGTGCCACAGCTAGAGAGCCTGGGAAAAACATGTACCTCTGTTGACACACACAGAAAAGAAATACTTACTGGATGTTATCAACATGATCTGGCTGCCTCTTTTGTCTTGTGTTGGTTTTCTTTTGCCTTTCTGTGGAAGTTTCTTTTTCTCTAGAATCAAGTACCTCAGAACTCCAAGCAGGTTCGGGAATTACACCTACCCAAGGCATCCCTGTGTATTGTTTTCAGAATAACCCAATGCGTTTACTCTGTTGTGGATAATGAAATCCATTACTGGCATTAAAATCAGAAGCAGCAAGGTAACTTTCTAGTTATGTTGTGAAATGTAATGCCATTGTTCGCTTTTATTAATGTCTTGAGGTTGATTATATGGTGGTTAGAAGCCTGTTCTACTGTGCAAAAGGCTGTCTTTAATTTCGAGTGGTTGATCCTGATCAGGCAGTTAGAGCGGCTGCAGCAGCAGTTGCTCAGAGCTCTAAATCACATTTGTCACAAGATCTGCCTGGTAGCGTTGGCTGCTCGAAGACTTACTCTGACTTTTCAGTGTTCCCCTTTGGTTGGATTGCAGCGGAGAGGGACTTGCCAGTCTTGCATGTTCTTTGTGCCTAATTCTGAAAGACTGGCAAGCTTTATGCTATGTTTTCTGAAGAGGGCCCAGCTTTACTAAGCTGCCTGTCTGTCAGGGATTAATTTAACCTCTAATTACTACATTTTCTTCACAGTTTGCTGCACATGAGCGTGTTATAACAAAAGCACAAAGAAGTATGTCATTTTATTTAGCCACTACTCTGAAATTAATTTAGGGGGTGTAGAGTCAGATCTGACACACTTGGTGTTAAAATAATTGTGCTGGCATTAGAATTAAAGTACATAATCTTGTTGTTTCTAATGATACAACAGTACTAGTGTAAATAGAGTTGTTAACTCGTTAGTCATAGCCACAGTAATAGAAATGATATCTAGTTACAGAGAAATACTCAAATAAGCATGGCAGAAAAAGTTTCCCCAAAATAATTCCTGGTTTCCCCCCAATAGCACATGGTTTCTGCTTGATTCCCATCCACCGTTTGGGTTTAGGATTGCATGTCTAAGAGCAGTTTGTTGTCTTTTCTAAAAAGGTCTTCCAAATTGCAACAAACAAACATTTATAATGGCTTGGGTTTCTTCCAGCCTGGATAATGATTTTTGAATTTCTTTTTTTTTTTTAACACGCGGCATCTTGGGAGCAGTACAAAAGGCCATATGTCCTCTGCTGCCTGCTCACACTGACATCAGCGATGCCGCAGTTCACGTTGCGTTGGGAGCAGCGTGGAAGGAACAGAGTGAGCCTGTTTCTGTTACAAAACATAGGATGACTTTCTCCTTTTCCAGTTCTGTGTGCTGTAATATTTATAACAAGGGTTTTCATTCCTTTGGGAAGGTTTGGATTGGGAAACGCAGGCTATTCCCAGTTTAGGTAAAAGTAGTTAGAAGAACTGTTGTTGTTACATAAGAAATTTTCAGTAGCTGTCTCTTCATTCTGACCTGTGTCCATCACCTCTGAGCAGGCTTGTCGAAATGACTTGGAAAATGTAAAGAAATTATGTATGAATTGTAAAGAAAATATATTTTCAAGGTCAGATAGGGTTGGATCTGCAAAATCTAGGTACTGAAAATTTATTTCTGGTGGAAACAGAAGATGGGTTGTATATTTTTGTGTCATGCGTTTGAGTTATAAAGCATGGGCCCAACTCAGTAATTCTCCTTCAGTAAAACCTGTAACTGCATCTGATAGAAACTTCCCCTAAAGAATCCCCAAGGTCAGATAGGACACAGTTACGGAGTCAAATCTTGTAGTCCCTTTCTCAAAAGGAGAATTAATGTGGCATCGTTATCCAGGCTTGTGACAACAGTGACACAGGATTGCCAAAAAGACTAATGGAAGGAGATGGATGATTGATTCTCTTTACAGTAGTAGATCAGGTTATTTCTCTGAATTCTTTCTTCTCTTCTCTCAATTCCCAAACTGTAACCAGTTACTGTAATTATTTACTCTAATTACTTCCAATCTACAAGTAAATTGAACATAAATTAAGATCAACTGATGTAAGGGATGGGATGGTTCAGTGAGCTGACAGTAAGGTGTGGAGATGCTTTTGCTGATCCTTGGTTATACAGGATGGCTGCTTGATGGCTGTGTGGAGTGAGTGGTGAGTCCCTGCTCTAATTTTTGTGGATATGAGTTTTCATATAACAATTTGGAGATTTCTTGCTTGTTCCTAACTGAGGCCTTCAGGGACTTTTCACACAGTTGGAAATTATATTCAGAATAAAGGCAAGTATATCTCGCTCCAAGACCCTCTCAGCGTGGATTATAGCTTTATTTCTCTGCTTTGGCTATAATGCCAATGCAGATGGATTTTTAAAAAAATATTTATTTATTTACTTATTTTCCTCCTGACATCACATCATAGTATCTTCCTTTTTCCTGAAACTTCAGAATTTGATATAGGAGGAAAGAAAATATTTAAAGACAAAAATGGCATCTACTCTCAGGCAGGTATTTTAATATTTCATTCTCTGTCACAGATCTTTATAGGTTAAGTTTTGGGCAGAGGTAAACAAATAAGTATTTTATGAAGACATTTGTCATATACAGTTCCACGTACATGGGAGAAGCTTTTTCCCCATACATTAGTATCTAAACTTCTTGTTAAATGTTAAACTATTTTCATTAGTTTAAGAATAGCTATACAACCCTCATTTCATGTGGTTATCAGAATAGATACTGAATGTAATTTCATTTTGCTTTGGCTAGTTTAAATCTTATCAGGATTTTCACAATTCTAAATTTATATGCAGAAATAATTTCTGAATTCATCTGGTATTTCAGTAACCCAGCAGATCATGCTGATGGTCAGGTACTTTTAAGGACTTCACTTTTCCTGTTCCTTTAACTTACTTATTTTCTTAATTAACTGTGTTGATTTAAATAAAGTCACACAGACTGAAAAAACCCAAGTATACACGGTCTTGCAGTCAGAAATACAGGCAAAAGGTTTTGATCTCTGACTGCCAAATGATGACTCATTAAAAAGGAATTTGTGTTCCTCCCTTTTCAAAGGGTTACTTACTACCAAGCAGTAAATATCTAGTTTTGATGCTACTACATTGAAATGCCTGACATTGTTGGGGTATTAAATCCAAACTCTGTAAGATTATTTGCTCACAGGCTCCATGAAGTTTTGTTTTGTTGTTTTTCTTGATTAAAAAAAAACTGTTGGGGGATTTTCTTCAAGCTTTACCTTGTCAATCTGAGTACAGTCTAAAATGAAAAATGTTTGGATTTTAATAACAGAGGACCCTTCCCATAATTTAAGCAGTGGGTCATTCGAATTCTTTTTAAACACGCAGGACCATGCAAGTACTAATTTATCTCTAATTTTGCATTGAGTAACATTAGACAACGACATCGGAATTTGTTTGAATAAAAAAAAATTCTCTTTGTCTTCTACGTCAAGGCTTGTATGCTAAGCATTTTCTAATATTGCATTGCATAAAGCTGAAAATAAAATGTACTGAAGAGACACAGTCAAAATCCAACCAAAGGTATGCCCTTTTTCTCAATTTCCATATTAATCTTGACTCTCTGAGACATCTCCTTTGTCTTCCTGTTCTTACCTATTCTACACATTTGATGGAAGGGCACAAAAGGCATGTTTGAATCCTCCATCTGGTCTCCTCTTCTTATTTATGGATTGGTTGATTTGAACTTTACATGGTGTTTGAAGGATGTTTTCTTGGTTGCAGCAACACTTGTGTTTGACTTAAAGCAGAAGGAGGGCTTTTCAGTCTTTGAGAAGAGAATCTTGGTCTCTGATCCCAGAAGGTAGATCAGCCTTAATTTCAAGTGAAAGTCCTGCATCTTTAAATAACTTCCCATGTCAGTTAAAGTTCAATATTCTTGAATTCCAAAGATATAGATGAGTCAAACCTGAAGTTTAGAGCAAGTGTGAAGGATGTAAGAGAAACTGCAGATGTTTCTTCTGATGCTGCTCTCCCCTCCCCTCCAGGGCTCCTACAGTCTGTCAGCTCTAACAGAGTGATTTGATTACTTTGTAGTGTTAAGCTAAAAGAATAAATCTAAGTGTCTTGGGAATGGGGAACCAATCCAACAATCAAAACCAAACAAGATAATAAATGTGAAGCATTTCTGCACGCTGCTGCTGCAGAAATGCTACTTCCAGAAGTGCTTGGGGGCAGCCATGGCTATTGGACCAGTCAATTAGTGTAAGTATGTTCACTGTACACACCACCATTAATTAGATGCTGGGGGAGGTGTTCTGTGTTTTGAAGGAGAGGTGTGTGTCTTCTGTTGGTTATAAATTATGAAAATCTTGAATGTTGCAGGCTGAGCTGTTTATCACTCACCCCCATCACTCTAACATACCTGGAAAAAGCTTGGCTTAGACAGTCTTAATTGCCCTTTCTTTAAAATTGTTCTGGCTCTACACATCATCTACAAATTCTTTTTTTCCTCTTGTCAGCTCTTCTCTCCCCCTGCCCCAGCCCCTAAAAGTCTAGCCAGAATCAAAGCATTTGACTGTCCACAGAGGTAGTTTGAAATCCAAATTATGCACTTGGACTGGTCTCTTCTGATGCCCACGTGCCAGGCTACGCACAGTCTGGAGTCATTTGTGAGGACATGCCACGTGCACAGAAATACTGCGAGTTGTAGCAACAGTGTCAAGTGCTGTTGTGTAAGCAAACCCCTCACCTGCATGGCACTGGTTGTGGATGTTGGTACTTGTGCAGATAAGGCGTGGATTAATTACTGGAAGTCTTACAGCAGCCTGTAGCTTTAATTTTACCGTGTCTAAAATCGGCAGTACTGGTGCACTAGCAGATAAGTGAGCATGAGTCCTCCCTTTGGAGCATCTTTATTGGTAACTACATGTCTACTATTCGGGTTTTAAAATGCTCACTCACTTTGCAGCCTTCAGCTGGTCCAGCGAATGTCCCTTCATTGGTGTTCACACCTAGAACAGACACAGGTACAGGCTTTGTATGAGGACTGCAGAAAGGGCACCTTCGAGTGCTTTGCCATCTGCTACCCAAAACATAGTGAAGCAAACTGTTAAACTTCACATGGAGCTTGGGGCTTGGTTAGCTTAAATTACCTGTTATACATGTTTGTAATGCCGAGGGAATTAGGTGGCATATATTTTCAAGGAATACATGTTCATTATTAAGAAATATTGAGCAACAGCATCCAGTGGTCACTTCCTTTTGCAGCATAGCTGTGTCTGTAGTGTAATTTGTTTGTTTATATGTACTGCTGGATCCCAGTGAGGAGGTGGACCAGCACTGCAGGTGTGAGCTGAGCTGCCTGGAAGTGCTGGCTGGCCCGGCTGCACAGGCTGGTGCTGCCCGAGCCATCGATGGAGAGCCAGAGACCTCGGGGCATAAAGGTGAAGAGGTCCAAAGTACGAGGAGGCAATGGTAGGGCAGAGTGAGCAGGGGCAGGCTGGGAAGGGCTGGAACCAAAAGGAGGACAAAGCCAAGGAGACCAAGGGAGAGCTGGGCAAGCTGGGCTGGTATCTGGGGGAGGATGTCCATGTGCCTGGTCCACCAGATCCAGCATCTCCTATTGCTTCCACTCAAGTAGTGAGTGTTTCCTGTGTGCCAACTCAGCCGGGGCTCCAACACTGACATACAGCCAGTGCTTTTCTTTGTCTCTGTTGTCTTTTAAATTTACGACTCTTGGTTTTTTTTCCTTGTACTCTTGCTTTTGTACCTTTGTTGTGATTGCTCTGCTGGAGAAACTGGCCTCTCTGACCAGCAGTGAAGAGATGCTCCAGGGAGCTACCTCCGTGTGGCCTCTTCAGAGGCGGCCGAGCTGCAGCAGGGCACAGGACGGTGCGGAGGCTGCACGCCTCTGATGGCCCCACAATCACAGGCGTGTGTTGGTTTCATTTATTTTGTTAGAAGGATTTTCCTTTGGGTGAGCACAGTGCTTG
The DNA here is from genome assembly GCA_013401335.1 of Brachypteracias leptosomus. Taxonomy (NCBI): domain Eukaryota; kingdom Metazoa; phylum Chordata; class Aves; order Coraciiformes; family Brachypteraciidae; genus Brachypteracias; species Brachypteracias leptosomus. The sequence continues at coordinate 86,732 of VYZX01021580.1, read as the reverse complement.
GGCAGCCCAGCTTCTGAGCAGCTGCCCGAAACACGTAACCACTCCTCAGTGTCAGCTGCGGCACGTGTCACTTGGCTTTGGGCTGGTGCTAACACTGGGACAAAAGTCAAGGTATGTCTGTGCTGCTGCCCTTGTGTGAATTCACCAGTTCAGGCAGAAATAGTGAAGACTGCTTTCACCTGGCTAACCTGCCAGCAGGACAGCTATGGCTTCAAGAGCTAAGTTTGAGCTGCAGAAGTTGCTTAAGACATTAAGTAAATCATCTGGCACTTGATCCGCATGGAACAGCAAAAGTGCCCGGAGTAGCATCACTAACCTTCCCCAGGCCAGCCTCACGGGCATGTCTGCCTGAGATTGGTGGCTTTGCTATGCCCAGGAAGCTTGTTCTGAAGATCACCTGAGCTGCTAATGAACCATCTTCCCAAATCTCCTTCAAAAGAAATTTGTGATCTTAAGGTGGCCTTGGATTCTGCCAACCTAAGACAGTACTGTTCTCTTTTACAGCTGGCTCTGAAGCATTGTAGCTTCTCTGAGGTAAAGAGGCATAATTCAGTGTTTATAAAGGCAGACGGGAAAGTAAAAGAATCTTTGGTTCTTTCTGAGATCTTTTTCACACGTAGAAAGAATGAGTCACTCGACATTTCATTATTGAATAGGAGCTGATTTACAAGTGTGTATGCTCTAAGATGAATGTCAATGGATGAACTCCTATAGTTGCCTCCATGACCATGCTGTAAATGGGCTTCAGCCAGTTTGATGTAATTCATTCAGTGGCACTAGCTGCCTTTTGAAATGGAAGCATCATCCTTCTTATGATCTTCTGAAGTCTAGAAGGGCGATTAACATGGGAATTCTTGATTAGCTTTAATTCAGCTCTACTACTCCAGGAAAGCATAGTTCCTGAACTGCACAAAGAAAGACTCTTCAAACACAGATCCAAATCAGCGTACTGGAGATTGTGTTGGTAGGTGTGGTGACTATGATTAATATTTACTTGATGCCTTTCATCTTCCAAGTGCTTTACACAGAACAAGCATTTCATCTTCACAAAAGATGTATGAGTTAGTTGAAATAAGTTTTACTGTCTCTGCTTTATTAATAAAGGCAGGGAAACTGAAGCAAAGAGATTAAAGTAGTTTGCTCATGGTTACAAAGGCCAGCACTGAAACTGTGTAATTTCTGGTTTCTGTATGTCTGTCCAGACTAATGTCTCTTCTTTGTAAGAAGCAGCAGCAGGACAAACTTTTGAGTAAGAACACCATAAGAATTTTGTGAGGCAACTTAGCAGATGTTGCAGCTGCACCTGTGACACTTCCTCAGTGATGTACTGTTGCCCACCCTCGCCTCTGCAGTCTCCCACCCTTATAGAGGCATCGCCAGGTTGCTGCTTGAGTTGCCAAGCATCTGTGAACCTTTTCTTAGGCTGGTAAATGGCTCCAACTGGACCACTGGAGACTAAAGTATGTGCTGAGATTTATGGAGTAAAAGAGTTTCTGCTGGAGTGAATATGATGAGGTGACATATGCGATTTTATTCAACTCAGTGACTGCATGAGATGTTCCTTTCGAGATGCACTAGAAAGTGTTTAAATTATATTGTTGAATTTTAAGCATGCAAGTGGTTGCATTGATATGGAAAATTTGTTTACCTTTGGCTTGGATAGGGCTACTCATAGAGTTTGGTTTGAGTATATGGTGCATTGCTGAATCAAGGCCCTATTTAGCAGCAAAGGCTGTGAAACCCTCAGCTGCAGCCTGGCAGAGAAGTTGTTGAGGGCCCAAAGGTAGTTTTTGATTTAAAGAGCTTCCTATCAAGATGAGTCAGTGGACAAAGCTTAACATCTGAGAAAGTTCTTATCTGAGGAGGCATCTGACCTTTTGAAAGAGAAACCTCCTTTGTAGCTGCATACGAGTTGTGTGCACCCTGGATCAGATTGTACAGCCTGTAATGGAATCCTCACTTGGGGAGGCCGAGCCGGTGGAGCTGGAGCCTCCCTCTCTCTGCGGGGAAGAGCAATTGCGCTGCAGTTCCTCCAGTCCTACCTTAATGAAGGGGGAGAAGATGCCCTTGCCTGAAACTGGAATGTGCTCAGAGATGGCGGCTGTAGAAGCCACTTCATTTAGTCTAGATTTGACTCTCAGTTCAGTCTCCTGTTTCACGCGGAGTAACGATTTTTACGCCGCAGTGAGGAATCACTCGGTGAGAGGAGGGAGCCAGGAGAGCAGAGCAGCGCGGCCCCGCTCCCCTTGTAAGGCCAGGGTTCAAAATGTTTAATTAGTTGTTTCGAAACGGTGGCTCCTCTCCTTTGAGGAAGGAATGATGTATCAGCAAAAGCTGACCAAATTGATGTAGCAAATCAATTCTATGGTAATCCGTTTATTTAAACTTTGGTACTTAATTTTATAAGCTCTTTTCAAGTGTTCCTCTGCTCCTGTTCATTAGCCAGTATTCTTTCATGCTCCTGCTTGGAGGTTTGTGCTGCAGATAGCAAAATGGCCAGGACATACCACTCGAAACTGCCTCTAAATGTAATTCAAGCAGGTCTGCAATAATAGTGCTAAAAGAAGAGCTATTTAGCAGCATTATTAATGGGCAAAGAGTTCAGGCAGGATTATGAAAAAGTAAATTTTTATTAAGAGTGGAGGAGCTAGAAGAATGGACTGATTGCCCTGAGTCCTCTGGGCCCTTGAGCAATCAATTTCCCTTTCTAGTATTCAGTTACTTGCTAATTGTATTGATTTTTATCAAATATGTGTACAAATCAATTTTATATTTTAGTGCTGTTAAAAGCTTCCTTCCTTCCTTTCAGGCAGCGCTGCTCTGATCATTCTCATTGTCTTCCTTTATTTTAATGCTTTTATCTTAATGCATATTTTCGTTAGGACATGCATGTTTTTCTTTAGGACATTCAGCTGGGTCATGATTTTACCTAGATGCTCATGGGTGGAGCAAATGGGCGTCACTGGGAGAAAACCTCTGTGAACTCAGTGGAACTGTCTGCTTAGGTGAAAATTGCAGGAAAGGGATGTGTGGTGGTGTAAAATGGGTGGGTGCAAGTGAGCATATAGAGTGACCCCGTGAAGAGCAGGAAACACTGCTGGTGCAGGAGGTGAACTGTGCTGCGGAAAGATTGGAACTAGACACAAAGAAGGGGATAAGTGCTGAACATGACGCACTCTGATTGAATAAACATGAAAATGAAGTTGAGGTGACAAAAATTAAACTCCTGAAATAAAGAGATCTGTTTTATCAGCACGGTCTCCATCATTTCTGAAAACAGAGTCACTCGGCACTTCAAGTAAAGTGGATGCTGGAGACATCTCGAAGCAAAGTGAATGTATTGAGCTCTGAACAAAATAAAACAACATTCTCCATTTGTGTTTGTTTATGCCCATGGCGATTTAAATTGTTCCTGTCAAACGTACCTATTTTCTGAGATAGCTCAGGCTCGCGCTCTCTTTTTAATGTAAGCTGCACAGTTTGGAGTTGAGCTGAGTCTCTCTGGCTGCCTGTGTAAGCCTGAGAAATAGACTCTCATAATTGAAATGTTTGGGGTATGTACGGCACTGCCAGAGACGGTGGGAGAGACTTTGAACTTTTAATGGTGTGAGCAGTAGCCATGAGAATAGGGAGAGTTAGAGCTCTGCTTTTCCACTTGCCTCTGACTTGATATTACACTGCAGAGTTTATGATGCTGTGTTTTCTGCTCTTATTGCCAAGGCACTTAAAAAAATAATAACATAGTTTTCTTTGGGAGGGAAGAGTTGCATTAGCAAGTGTCCAGGTATATACATATAGCCAGTAAAATTACACTTTACATTAAATAATCTAATACAGTGATAGAAACATAAAGTATTTTATATTTTACATTGATCACTTTGTTCTTGTTTTCATTCTTTGCCCTGGTTCTGCTGATGTTTCTTCAGTACCCAGCGATCCCAGCTGGGAAAGCCAGCAGAAACCACAGGCTTCTCAGCCTCTCTTGTCTGCCAGGCGCTGCTCCCAAAGGCTGCGGTGCTGTGGTATGAGAAGACATGCCCAGGCCCTCCTGCCAGCTCAAGTGGCATGTAGGAACCTGGGTGGTGGTTCACCAGGAGCCCCCAGATGAGCTCAGTGAGAAGCAGGTGTCTTTTGTGCCCTGTGCCATGGTTTTGCCATGCTCCCTTGCTGCCACTGTGGCTTTACTTGCTACAGGGTGCTTGATGTTTTCAGATCCAGTGTAGGCACCGCAACCATAATCATCAGTATAAGGTTTTAGAAGCTAGTTAGGAGAAACCAGCCTTATTCTCCTTTGATCTCTGTGCGCAGTGAGATTCCTCACTGCATTCCCAGCTAGAGCGAGGGGGCCGTATTCTGCCTGCCCCTGGAAGCTGGCAGCTCCATCACCTGAAGGGCAAGGGCTGGATGGAAGGAGAGCCTCTGCCAGTGCTGCCTCTGGCTCGGCAGCATCTCCAGCGTGTTTTTGTCGTGAGGTTTATGCAGCACCTCTTGTACGAGAAATCACAAACTGGATAAGCTGTATGAGGGGTCATTATAACACAGAGAAGATAAATGTACCGGTTCTGCTGGAGGCTGTCCTCGGGCTGTTTGTTATGTGTCTCTAACACTGTCACTACATCACACACTTCCTCGATCTCCGTATTACCCTACAAGCCTGTCTAATGGGATCCTCTGTTGCTGATTCCGGCTTACCCTGACCTACTTCTTTCTTGTGTCCCAGCAAGCTGTCAGGAGCTATCAGAGCACTGGGAGCTGAAATAAACACTCACTGAGGGGAAAAGCAAGGCTGTCTCTAGTGAATTTAATTAGCTTTGTTTAACTGGCTTGTTTGCTTTGTAAATCACATCATTTTTAGTCAAATTTAAGGGATAAAAAAATCTGTAATTAAAATCAAATGATGCACGACCTTATTATAAGTCAAGGGGTTTAGAAGTTCAGTACAAAAAGTCATTTAGTTTGTAACACATTTGCAGCGCTCTGAATATTTTAGGGAGAAGAAGGATGAATTTGAGATGCTTTTCGGTTTTGGGGTCTTTCTTCAGACAGGAGGGAGATCATTATTTTTGAGCCAATATCTTTACGATTCCTTGAATTTAAAAAAAAAAAAAAGAAAAAGAAACAAAACCCAACAAACCCCTTTTTTTTTTTTTTTTAATTAAGACTTTAGTCTTTTCATCAATATTGCAAGCTTGCTGGATAAAATTTTTGAATCCAAATAAAGATTCTTATTGTTTCTTTCTGTCCTGTGGCTTAAGCACCAGTATATTATCCATAGTCTGAATCCCTGCTGTTGCATGAGGCCATGGTTTAAATCACGGCTTCTCTTTGCACTTCTGGTACATTTTTGAGCCTTAGAACAGAAGTCATTGTAATTTTGGCTCTGCCAGAAAATGAAGCACTGACTCGGCAAGTCATCACTGGGTTGAATTTGAAAGTGCTTATAGTGTTTTTATCAGACAGTGTGTTATATCTTTCAGGTGCTTTACTGTATTTCAGTGTGGCACATATTTCTTTTAACAATTGATGTTCTTGCTCTTGTCAGCGTAGGGTCTAATCCTTTTACTGTTGAAAATGATAAAAGCCCTATGAATTCCTAATATGTCTTATCAAAATCTGGCTAAAATATAAAATGTCTGACCCCAGCGTCTGATTCTTCTTCAGTAGGAATACTTTTCTTCCTTGCACCAGGCATGCATATTGATAGAGCCTCCTGAGTACATGGCTTATAGAAATACACCCGTCCTTATGCTGAGCTGCAGCATGAACAGAAAAGGATTAAAGGGCCATTGAGAAAGGAATGGGTATGGATGAACTTGCAGTGTGCAAAAAGGTAAAATACAGGATAAAATGACTACCCGAGAGTATGAGAGGAATTCAAAATCTGTTTCACAAAGCTGCAGTGCCTCTTCCAGTCCTTTGAAAAGGACGTAAGATTGGCCAACCTGTATTACTGCACTGAGAATTACTCGTGGCAATAATTACATTGAGGAGTATAATGAGCAGCCTGATTGCTCAATGACTTCTGAGGAACTTGCTAACTTGCTGATCTCTGTGAGATTTCAGAGAAGGAAAAAAGGAACGTTCTTTCCTCAGTAGGAATTTTGGAGGTCACTTGGCTCCACTGGAGTGCATGGGGCAGAAGACTCTGCCATGCCAGGGTTGGAAGTCATATGGAAGTCTTACCAAAAGAAACACATGGGGAGACTTCAGTGGTTTGACAAAATTGAATCAAAACAAGAATAGCCAGGTGAGTTGGGTAAAACAACACTAAGCTGTTGAAGTCAAGTGAACTGGGTTTACTGAGTTACAGCAGTAGGGAATGAGGCAAGGAAAGCTGAGACATCCCAGTTGAAGAATTCGCATATCTTCAATGACTCCACTGAATGGAAAACGGAAAATTTGAAGGATTATAACTTCAGAAACTTTGCTTGCATTCTGATGCTTTACTGGATCCTGACTCTCCCTTGCGGATCAAGGTTTTAAGTATTTTTGGCATTTGTAGCTGAGATGTGTAGAGCGGGAGGAGTACAAGGAAGGACTTCTCCTGGGTCATTGCTTCAGAGAAAGTGTGTGAGGTGGATATTGTGGAGCTTTTATCATAGGCATGGAAACAGACATGTTTTATAATCTGATCCATTGTGAATAGCAAGAAAAATGTTATGGTCTTAATAACCTAACAGGAAGATGAGTGGTGGAGCAGTGAGATAATGAGAGGGCTAAAGCTAAATGCTCATTTGGACCCATTAGCTGCTGAGTGCAGCTCCCTGCAGCTGAGAACTGGGTGTGAGGACAAGGAGACTTTGGTGCTGTGGGAAAGTGGGAATTTAGCGTGTTTAGCAACAAACATGTGATTAATTGATGCGTGCCTGTCATCCCTGTGATACCACCCTGGTCCCTCCATTCATCTCCCTGGGCGCAGGGGGAAGGGAGGAGAGAGCAGCTCCGTGCTGGGGGGGCATGTTAGCTCGTGGTGTAAATCAGGAGCAGAGAGAGGGATCTGTCCCAGTGCCTCCTCTGCACTTAGAAAAATCCCTGGCATGTTTTGGGCACTGCTGTAATCTAAATATTAAACACTTAATTCCAAGCTCCTCGTGTTTGTCTGAGGTTGTTCCATTAAATGATGCTTTGCTTAGAGGACACAGAAAGGGGCAAATGTTCAGTAAGACTTGAGTCGTTTAACTTAAATCAACCTCCTCCTACCCACTATTGACATATCAAGAGAACCAATGAGGCATGTTTAATTACACGTGCACCGAGTTTACAATTAGTCTGCAGACAGCAATTTTTTCTTTCTTTTTTTTTGTCTTCTGACACAGCGAGGAAAGATTTGATCCTGCAAGAGGCCTTATTAGCTATGATACGAACAGGGCTGGGGTTTTTTTTCCATTTTAAATGGAAGCAGAATGTTTTTTATCTTCTAGGTCAAATGATTTAATCTGATGCTCTAATGTTACATGGTTTAGCAATCCTTCTGCTCCCCTTCTGCTTGTAATAAGTGACAAAAGTACGGCTTCTTGCTTGATAAATGGGTTAACAGTATTCACAAGGCAGGTAATAGAAATCCATATTAATAGGTGGAAATTGGCTCTTGATGCCAGGCAGGAGAGTCTAATGAAAGTATTATTGTTTTAGCTTCCAGCTCCTTTGGAAACTTAAAGCTAAATGCCTGTATTACATTCTTATTACCTATTTATCACACCATATAGCTGAGTGGATGTTTATTAAATTACATTCATGTTTAATGCCTGTTTGTATACTTTTCACTGAACGTGTTCTCAAAGGAAATTTTCTGGAAGCGTTTCAGAAATGCACAACTATTTTCCCATTCTCTTTTTATAAATTAAAACCATTGTTGCCAACTGTCAATATACAATTGGCTTGGAAATTAAATTGTTTCCTGCTAAGCTGTAAGAACCAGCTAAACCTGCTCTATTTAATTTAGGAAATAAATATTTAAAAATCTGAAAAACACACGGTGTTCTTGGGTAGTGTTGATTCTATTTTAGTCTTTGAAAATACCCAAGATCCCAAGAGTTGGGCTTACCTAGTTTCAGCTTTAATTTAGCATTAAATTGCTTCATTGGGGATTTTATATATGACCTTCTGTATGTTTGTGATTCTTTTGAGAATATTTAAAATAGTACTGAATACCATCAAAGATAAGAAATTATGAGCCTGTTTATTAATATACCTTCTTACAGCGCTTCTCCAGTTTTGCATACTTATTTTCTTCTTAAGCAGCACTTTCAATTCATTCCATCTAGATTAAAAGAGGGGAAAAAAAAAAAAAAAAAGGAAAGGAAAAAAATACCAAACCCAAAGCCTAGCACAGCTCAAATATTCCCATGTGGCTTTGACCTGGGGAGTGCTGGATCTCAAGGGCTTTCTGCACATTCTGGGAGGAGAAAAAAAAAAGGGAAGGTGGGCTTGCCTTTTCTTCCACCTATGTTAGTCAGAGCTTCTCCCCTCGACAGAGCACTGTGACCATGCAGCATGGTGAGGTGATGGGGCTTCAGTCACAGCAGGAGCCAAGTGAGGACCATGGCTGGTAGCCAGGGGCTCCTGGTTGCATCTCTACCTTGTCCATCAGAGTCACGCCACCTCCTTTCCTGACCCACCGTCCTGCCTTGGCGCCCGTGTCCTGTGCTTACAAACCAGACCAGAGGGATGCTTGGCTTTTGGGAAGCTGTGTTTACTGGTCCTGGGCTGCAGACAGGCACCCATGGCTGGGAATCTGTGCCAGTTTATTTAAGCAATCCCAAACAGGAGGTTTGACTCCCACTCTCACACTGAGAAATATCTGCAGCGCATAGAAATCTGAAGTGTGTATTCTTTCACTTCACCAGTTATTAGCAGATGCCTCAGAGACACATGGGGCTTGGGGCAGGGGACTCTCTTGTGCTTGGAGAGAGCCTCGGGGGCTCTTGCAGCACCCTGGCCATGGGTGAAGGCAGCCCAAGTGCCAGTGAGCTCCTGCCTATGGAATCCTGAGATCTGGACTCAAATGAGAAAGACCAAGGGTTTTTTAATCAAAGGCTTTGAGAGCTCTTGTCTGCTTCAAATTTAAGTCCAGCGGAATATTGTATTGATCCATCAATGTAATCTGTTAAATACTGCAGTTTGAACCATGCTGCCTTGCTTAAATTAAGACTAAATAAATAAATCAGAGCTGCTACGTGCATGTGGGCTCTCTGCTGTGCAGATAATAATGCAAACACTCTCACTTCTCTAATGAGCAGGTTAATCACTTGATCAATTTTACTAAAATTTTGGTGCCATTGCCCTTTAAAGAGCTAATCTTTGTCATTAGCAGCTCCTAAACATGCACAATGAACACACTTTCAAGTTTGAAAGACTGAAAAAAAAAACTGTATGAAAGAATGTCATGTTATGCCCCACTTAGTACTGATTTGCATTATTAATTTAGCAGAACAATTCAAAACACAGTTGTAATCATTATACCTTTTTTAAAAAAAATGATGGGGAAAGAAACAATAAATCAGTCCCTGGGAGTACATGGAGCATATGAGGAGTGGTATTTTGAACAAAATTTAGCAGGCTTATTGGGTTTTGAAATTTCAGCTATCATGCATCAGCAAATACTATTAATATTTTTAAAGCCATTGCAAGCATTCCTTACAATTTAAATATATGTAAGAATACACCAAAAAAAGTTTATATGTATATATGTACATATATATGGAGAGAGAAACTCCATCTCTGTTAAACATTTTAGATGTCATGGGAATAAGCTCTTTAAACTGTTATTCTTTGAGTTTTAATAATCTTAAGTTCCTTTTCAGTACTTGCACCTCTGCTTTACCTTTGTGTTCACTCAATTTGGTACAGACTCTATGGACTAATTAGTTTCATTTCTACTTATGGCTGGTCTCTTAATAGTTTTCATTCTTTTGGCTTCTCAGATCTTGATCAATGCTTCAGTCTGTCTTCTGTAAGCACTCCAGGGAATGATTGTTCTCTTTTCTGTACCCCAGTAAAACACATTGCAACACTTTACTGGTTCCTCGTTTTGTAACACCTTTAAAATATGGATCTATTTGGGTCAAAGTGCATACAGTGCTTTCTTAAATCACATTGATAGAAACATTGCATCAGGTCCTTTTTCATGTAGTGTAACAGTACAACAGAATTTATAGCATTGGAAGTCATCTGAAAGACATCCATAATAACATGAATATTTTCTGTCCTGCCTTAGTTTCTTTTCTTATTCCAGGCATCTGCAACTGACTGTGTTAATTTTTTTGTTTGTTTAATGAAGTTCTTTAAGATGAGACTTTGCCTGTTGGTGTTTGGGCAAGTCTTTAATAAGATTTTTTGTTTTCCAAAGTTATTATCTTACTCTCCAACAGTTTGTGCATATTTGAGTTATGCGAGCTTGGATTCCATCCTTGGAAGTCAACATGAAGTGCTTGGCACGAGGTAGAGATCTTGTAGATCCTACACATAACATGAAAGCTGTTGTGGGACTGCGAACAACAGCAAAACCTCTTACAGGTTTAATATGTTTGGATAGGGAATGCCCAAGAAAATGTATTTCTGAGCCCCGTGTTGTTTGTTAAGTCACAGTGACACAGAACTGAAGGCCTGAGGAAAAGTTCAGGCAGAGCTTGACGGCGAGGAGAGCCAGGGAGAAACTTGTCCGCGGAGCTTTTCTGTTGAGATAGTTTGTCGGCTGTTTATTGATTGCGCAGGTCACTGGTGAAAGGTCAACAGCTCTGCTGTGTCGGCAGATAAAGATAGAGGAATGGCATGTTGAGGTCACATTGGGAAGGAATTCAGTCACGCTAAAGAAAGAGCATTTTTAAAGCTTTATTTACTCAAAAAGGGTTGTGAGGTATTGAGCTTGCGCTTTTACAACCCTTCAGTGTAAGATTAAGAAACCTTATTCTCAGCTTTCCCTGGGAGTTTTCCCCTTCGCTTTACAATCTCTTGTTAGAGTTGAACAATTTTTAGCTTATCACTGTAATTCCTTGTGCCTGCTTTTGTTTCTTGTAGAGCATTAGGAGGATATTTCTTTGTGCAAAGAAAGGCTGGTAATTTTTCCTGAACTACCAAATTTTGAAGCAATTATGCTGTGATTAATTTAAATTTTTTTCTCTTTTTTTTTTTCTTTTTTCCTTAAAGTGCTGAGCATTGTTTATGCAGTTGATTTCTATTGTGTTTTGCTTGTACCCTATTTGAAGGTAAGTATTGTGTGGCAGAGCTGAGATTTAACACATCTGAAAGGTAAACTGTTTATGTTCAGGACAGAATTTAAATCAGGACGACTCAGGTCTTGTCTGAACAAGATAGTTACACTGATTATCAGCTGAAGTGTGCTGTGGTTTAGATAGGCTGAGTAAAACCTTTTCGTTTTTATTTACCTCTGTTAGGAACCAATTTAAATGAAAGCCAGTAGGCCATTATTATACTTTAGAAAAAGTGTTCCTGTACAAGCAGCTTAAGTTCACCCTTTTAACTAATCCGATGCAGATTTGTTGTGCAGGTGAGGTGTAAGTAGGTGGCTTGCTTTTTGCTGGGTTGGGAGCCCAAACACTTTCCAATAAGTGTATTTTCTCTGATTCAGAGACCTGGTCTAGACCTTCCCTGTCACCAAATTCTATTTAATCCCTGGAAGTGGTGCAGAGTCTTTTCAATACCAGCAGCTACACCCAGGCAGAAGGATAACCTTGCAGAGAGGCACTTGTGACAATCCCTTGGCGAGGCTGCTGGCAAAGGGCATGCTTGTTTCCTTTGTTGGGTTTGGCATAAAGGCAATATGAGAGTAAAATTTGCCATTACAGACGTTAGAAAAGGTTTGTACGTTGGAGACAGGCTTGCTTTGACGGATGATTTTAATATTACCACTTATTCTAGGCTTCTAAACTCCAAAATTATAGTTAAAAAAGTCCGTGTCTCTTTCTCCAGTGACTCAAAGCCCCTGAGTTTATGATCAGGGTAGATTTTTTAATATTTTAATATTAAAACTAATAAATCCTGCCTGTTAGATCTTCCAAGACTGCTCAGGTAGTTTGCTTCCCTCTCACCAGCATTGATGCAAAGCACTGTGTAAAGATAGACATTTCTGCTTTCATGCAGTTCCATGAAGACACTCAAAACTGCTCTAGAGAAGATGCTAAGAAGAACATCCAGGCACCGAGCATGTCCCCACCAGCATTAATGTCCACCCTCTGCATCATCGACTGCCAACTGGGGCTTCTGCTTGCTCAACGTCATAGGTTGATATTTTTAAATGCAGTCAGTTCTCTTCTGTATCTCATAGATAATACAGTAAAAAAGAAATGTTTTGTCTGTGTTTTGCAATCATCTTATCTCTGCTCTTCCCCAGCAGCCCCTGTAGGTATGTGGAAGATGATAATTCTCCCATTCTTCCAAGCTGTCTGCCCATGGAGCAGGGTCCAGTGGCTGGAGGCAACTGATACCCCCTCCAGCTGTTGGTGTAAGATGGGGGGGCTGCGTTTTGGGTGAAATTTTGATAATATGGGGAAGAAAGCTTTTTTCAGAGGCTAAGAGTGATGTGATGCTGAGCACAGGATTTCTTTAGTGTTACTGATGTGTGGCAATACTATGATTCCTCATAGGTCTGAATACTGGAGGAGAGGGGTAAGAGTGTGTATCGTGGCGGATCAATAGTGACTGTAATAAAAAAAGGACCAAAGTAAAAATCACTAAACTGAATTTTAGTTGATTTTATTAAGAAGAAAGGAGTCTAGAGGGTGCAAGAGATGCAATGCTACTTGCCTGTAGTTGCTGAATCACATCCTGCTCTATCCAGAAGTAACAATATAATGGCATCTAAATGCTGTTGAGTCACCTCTGCCATATGAACTGGTGATGTACATTCATACATCGGGAAAGTATCTCTGTTTAATAGTAAAAAAAAAAAAAAAAAAAAAAANAAAAAAAAAAAATCATTATAAAAACACTTTTGCAAGGGGTGCCCCAAAATAAAAACCTCTGGAAGGTGTTAAGATTTCCATTGGCAACAGGCAGGGAAAACTTTGTGAAGAACCTTCCCCACATTGCTGCTGGGAGGAGATGTGGAGATTGCAAATACCTGACTGGCAGTGCTGGCCAGAAGCACATGGAGGACAGTGCTGAAGGTGCAGGAGCTACAGCTCCCTCCTTTTTCATTATTTCATGGCCCCAAGACCTGAAGTGGAGCCTGGGGAGCAGACTCCTACAACTACCAGAAGAACTTGCCAGCGCCGTGCACAGAACACGGTGACCGTGTGTGGTGGTGTGTGTGCCCTCCTCTCACAGAGAATCGGGCCTTTGTCTGAACAACTCCTTTCTCCTTTTATTTCTTTCCGAAGTTTTCAGTTGGTGACTGGGAAGGTGGGGGGAGGGGCGGTGGCAGCCTGCAAAGATGAAGCAGCTCATGAAAAGAAAGCTGCTGAATAGGCAAATTGTTTTATCTGGACGGGTTTTGTGTTCCTGACTCCGCGTTGCAAGGGAAGGTACATAGAAACAGTGCTCTGGCTCCTGCCCCAGCCAGGAGATCCCTCTTTCTCCTGCTGCTTCTGATGCTCAAAAGCCCTGAGCGTGTGTTATCTTTTTCCTCCTTGCCCTGAAGAAATCCCTTCACTGCTGATGGCATTTCTATTGAGTAACAGCCATGTTTACACACTCTAAAAAATGAGAACTAGTCCCAAGGATTCAGCAGCTTTGCGCACCCCCGCAAAGTGGTATTTCCTATGGCTGTTGACTCCAAAAAGGTCCTGTGTTTCCAACCTCGCTTGCTTAACAGTCTGGAAAGAAATCTGGGAAGCTGAGGATAAATCATCTGCGTGAGCTTTAGAAGGAAATTTGAAAGCTCAGGTTTGGAGTAAGGATCCTGACTCGTCTGGTATTGGCTGAATCTTCTCTATTCTTCCTTCGAAAAAACTTTAGGACTAGCTGAGGCTGTGGTCAGCTGGTGGTCACTTTGGTAGCCTGTGTAATCCCAGGCTCCAACATCAGATGTGTTGATAGTCTTTGAAAGAGAGAGGCAATGGCCTCCGTATTATTAAAGGTCATCAGGCACCTAATACAAGCTGAGGGGATTTTGTGCTGTGAAGGCAAAAGAGCAAAAAGAATGTATACATTTTTAAAAGGAGAAAAGAAAAAAATTATAGTGAATTTAATGCCTCAGCTTCAACACTGTGGGAAGGGACAGGAAGGTGGTATGTGTGTGTCCAGGCAAAAAAATCCTGATTAAATAAATCCTGTTGATTCAGGGCCCTTGAAATCCTCTGATGCAATTGTTGGTTTTTTTTTTCCCATCCTGAACTGTGTCAATGAGACTCTGAAACCCTTGTCAGTGGTGGGGGAGAGGAGTGGGGCTGCTGGCTTCTTACGTGCTGAAATTGTAATTTAAGAATAAGGGCAGCTGTAGGGCTGCTAGAAGTTTTCTGGCTTTTCATCTGAGAATAAAGTGCTAAGGCATCCCCCTGCTCAAAGGTAGAAAACAGTGAGCAGGACTCTCTGCAAACACAATGGCTCTATCTTGCTCTATTATGCCACAAAGGAGTGGCTTGCTTAATCTCTGAAATTAATAGAGCAGAGAGGAAACGACTCTTAAAGAGATGTGTGTCTGCTTCCTTCCTGTGCATAGCCCCGGGAGCCTGGGGCTGTGAGGTAATGTCATTTCACATAACTAGAGGGCTCTTCTTATAAAGGACAATTACAGTAAGTGTAGCGAGTCTGGAATTTTTGACTTTTCAGTTTTTTTTTTTTTCCCTGCTACGGTGGTGGGGATTTTTGTTCAAAGCCTGATATATTATTTTGGTGAGAGATGATGCTTTGAAAATTAGTCCCACGTTTGATTTTCAGGAAATTTAATTTCTTTTTTTTTTGGTCTGCCTCTTGTTTAGTGACATCAGAGAGAAACCAGCCTGCTGCTCCATTCCCTGCCATCTTAGTACGATAGTCTAAATGTGTTTTGAGCCGTTGTCCTAGGAGAATGTCAGCTCAACCAGAATTAACGGAGTGTATTCTAGTAGAACAGCTCCTTTTTCACACTGTGTTGGCCCTTTATAGCAGTGTGTTACTCTTGGTGTGAAGCCAAATCGACTGATAAGCAATGGACTAGATTTTCCTGCACGTGGTCAAGGCTGCTCACATCTATCCAAACATTTTTAGCTTTAGGAAAAAAACCTAACACTTACAAAACCAAACCCCACCTAGCCAGTGTCGCATCGGAGGGAGTGAGAGAAGAGAAAAAATTGGCTTGCCAGGAAACCTGCAGGATTTTTTAATTGCTTCAGGGAGAAAGATGGGAAGACCAGGAAAAGATACCGTAGGGACCAGGGCTCCTGGGCACCGTGCTGCCTCCAGCCCACTTGAC
Organism: Brachypteracias leptosomus; assembly: GCA_013401335.1. Classification (NCBI taxonomy): domain Eukaryota; kingdom Metazoa; phylum Chordata; class Aves; order Coraciiformes; family Brachypteraciidae; genus Brachypteracias; species Brachypteracias leptosomus. The sequence continues at coordinate 71,383 of VYZX01021580.1, read as the reverse complement.
TTGAGAACAGGGGGATGATGCTCAGCGTGTTTCAGGAGCTGACTTTAGTTGGACAGATGAAGCTTTGCTCTGCTTTCATTCCTTAACTTTTGTTAATAATTTATGTGTGATACTGCACAGTAGAAATATGCCTCCAACACTGCATTTTAAACCACTGTCTAGAGCAGCATAACATAATCCAGCCATGTTGTGTATCTTGTGCATTTATTAAAAAGAAAGGATGCATGAAGCGTTTGTTTTTTGAGTCACAATCAGGGAGAATCTGTAATAAAACGACTATCTATAAAATGCAGGACAGTTTGTTCCCTACTAGCAGCGTGATGTATTTTACATATGAACAATAGTAGGTTGCTTTGCAGAAAATGTGGTTTTGATATAAAGATTATCAGTGCTGCCACCCCTCTTCCCTCATTTATTATTGGACTCACCGCCGCAAAATTGCCGAGCTCCAAGTGCTTTTTCAGCTTTCATTCAGCTGCATGATTTGTAATGACTGTGGTGAGCTGGGGAAAGGACGAAGTTTAAATTTGGGCAGTTGTGCATCTATCCACGGTTAACGAGGCATCTAATTTCTCTGCAAATTCAATACAGCTTTACCACAGTCCTGGCTGTAGATTCAAGTATGCTGTAGTATTTTTCAATTTGTTTCTGCACCTTTGCTGTTATCTCTGTGTGTTAAGCTCCATCTATTTGGGATGTTATTTATCTGAAAGCTGAGATAAAGACCTGGCATTGTATTGATGCCACTCGCTGACGGCCAGGGAAGCTCAGCAACCTTTGGCTGCCTGACTCCACAACTGCCTATGGACACTCCTAACCAGGTACTCAAAAGGGCCAGTATTCAGTGGAGATTGTATGTTGCACTGTCCTTTTCCTCTTTAGGTGCTTTCGGAAGCACTGAGTAGCTACATCTGTCTGAACCATCCCTTTAATGCTCTGCACCAGATCTCCCTTCCAAGTGTCAACAGAATCATGGAATAGAATTATAGAATCATTCAGGTTGGAAAAAACCTCCAGGATTATCAAGTCCAACCTTCATCTCAACATCTCCCTGGCCCCTAGACCATGTCCCGTAGCACTACACAGTAAAGCTTAGCTTCAGAGTTACTGCAAGCTCCTGGGGGCAGGGACCATTTTTTCTTCTGGTTTTGGGCAGGTATCTGGCACCAACAGTTGTGACCCTGTCTGCCTTGCAAGGAATTACTGCGATTCACACAATACTGACTAAGTAAGAGCAGCACAGCACAAGGTGGGATGGTTACAGTTTAAAATAGAAGATGGCATAATGAAGTTCTTAGGCTAAATGCCAACGTAAAATTAGCATTTAACCTCCCCCTCAGTATTTGCCTGTTAATTGAGGAGTGTCAGCGTCTATATTGGCATAGTTTTTAGAGATTGTTACAGCAATATTAACATGATTGAAATGCGTTGCATAAAATTATAATATCCATCAAAGCTTTCTTCTGGTGGGGGCTTAGATCATCCAGCCCACAGCTGGGAATGGTATTATTTTACTTGTTCTATTATAGACATCCAGACACATACGCAGCCCTCAGACTTACAAGAATGTGTCTGCAAGGTGAAATAATAAGCGTACACTAGACAGTCCATGGGATTATAAGGCTATTTAAATGAGAAGAAAAAGTTGGGGGCAGAGATGAGAAAGGAGGGAATTATGTGGTTTGTAATGCTACCCCCTTTCACCTTCCAGCTAGGACAGCTCAAACTGGATTAGGGCACTGGGCTTCCTCTTCTTAAAGCCAGATCCAAGTGTCCTGGATAGAGAGAATTTCCGTCACATCCTTTTTCTGGACATTTTTTTTTTTTTTTCCTAAATCTTAGTGCAGTGCCTTTCATGAATTTTGATGTCAAATTTCACCAACTTGCAAAAAGTTTCCGCTGCTGGCTGTTCTCCTGAAGACAGACACGTCTCTGACCTGCTGTTGTTGGGGTTCTCTCTGCAGTCAGGGCTGCTTGGAAATCCCGTGAAGGTTGGGGTCCAGTGTGTGGGGGGCTGCCTGTTCCTTACACATCTCAAAGCCTCCTGCTCCCATGCAGCCCCTGCCTCTCTTTGGGGTCCCTGTGAAGTGGGGGCCCCTCCAGCTCGCCTGTCATAGCTCTGCCTCTTCGTTTTCCTCAGCTCCATTTCTCTCCCTCCTCAACCAGCACAGAGATGGCAGGAGGCTGAGGCTAGATGCCGGCTCTGGGGTCCTGTGCTGTGCACCACAGGAGTACCAGAAAGCAAGCAATTTGCATTTTAATAACTCCCTCATTATGTATTTGTCTGATCTTGTCAATATTTTGCATTTTTTAAATTTTGCTGACTGCAGACGCTATGGACTATCAAGTCGATAATTAGATTGCCTGGTTTTAAACACCTCATTTGTAAATAAGAGCAGCCCATTTCTATAGCCCAGTGCTTTGGCTGGAAAGCAGCTGTGTGGAAGGCAAAAGTTTTGAAGAAAGCATTGCACGCACATTTACTGTTAGAAATTCCTTCATGAACTTACTTAAAATGTGGGGGATTGATCCTTTTTCAGCAATAAAAATTACAGAAATTAAATCTTGATCATGGGATGTAGCATCACCTTGCCTGTCAAGTGAGCGTGGTTCTTCCTGCACCAAGTCAGAGTGCCACAAACTTCACCTCCAGTTTATTCCACCTGTCTAATGAGGGTTTTTTTTGTTGTTACTTCACCTAAAGCTTGAGCTAATGGCAAAACCATTAAATGCAAATTGCACCTTCAGGGCCCCCTTTGAATCGCAGGGCACAGGTTGCACTGCAGTTGATGGGAGGTTTATCTCGATTGTTGTCTAAGGCTTTGGAATTAATAAATGTTTGTGTTAGGCAGGTACCTTCTCCGTGCGGTGCAGTTATTTGTGTTGCACGTGGGGTTTGAAACAAGACAAATATGGTGAGTGCAGGAACAGCAAAATCTCTAAATGCACAGGTATGCAGAAGGCAAGAGTAAGTGCTGGTGTCGTTCTAAAGGATGTGGCGATCATTTCATTCTCAGAAGAGCTAACTATGAGTAGATATGCAGAGAAAGGCCCACTGAAATCAGCAGAAAAGTTTCCAGTTGTTTCAGCAGCTCAGATGCCATTATAAAACAGATAGAGATTGTTCTGAATATAGAATATCACAAAGACAGATTTTAGAGAGACAAAGACCAAGTTCTACTTTTATTTTTAAAAATATTACTGGCAAGCCTTGAGAACCCCAAACAGAAATGTGTTTGATGCGTGAGGCAGTGGAGAGCCTGGACCTGATGAATTCTGCAGTTGGCTGTGTTATGGAGTGAAATGGGTCCTGGAAGGACATCTGCACAAAGGACCACCCAGGATCAAGTGAGCTCAGGAAAAGGCATGTTTTGCTTCCTTAAATTTGTATCAGGAACCAAGGGAAAGTTGTGTGCAGATGTTGGAGGGAGGCAAAGCAGCATTAGAGGTTGCATTATTTCTCTTACTGTACAGAGCGTTTTTTTCAGCATGGAAAGACAGAAGCTCTTCCTGGGGTTGTTTGATGTTCTCGTGCAAATATTCGATGGTTCAGCTCGTTAATGGACCAGGTTTCTATAAAAAGTATTTAGTTGTTTGACATCTGTGTGCTTCAGAAGGCAGGCAGTATTGGTGGAGGCTGCTGCCGCTTTCTTATGTGGAGATAAATGCATTTTTAAGGGGTACCAAAAATTCCTCCTTGTTCTTGGATTATCCTTAAAGCTAAGCACAAACCATCAGCAAATAAAGAAAGTGTACTTGAGGCTAATTCTCCTTCTCTCCCATTCAATCCATGAGCTTCTACACATTTTAGGGAAAAAAAAAAAAGTTCAACCTCCTTCAGAAACCGAAAACCAATCTGTGATGATGAGAGATCCAGGCCGTGGCAATGTGAGAGCTGTCTAGGAATCCTCTCGCAGCTCCGTTTGGGCATAATTAAACGGGCAGTCACAATGAGCTGGTGACTTTCAGAGACACATTGTGCAAGAGCTGCCAGAGGCACCCTCCCAGCAGAGCCCATCCCGCCGGGCACACAGCACCCGTGCCACCCTGGAAGCAGGAGGCATCTATCAACAGCAAAATCTTGTCTTGCACAACCTCTTGGCGGACAAACATGGTGACAGGATGTCTGATGAGCTCGTGCTGTTGTTCTTGCAGGGAATCACCTTCTCTTCGCTGGGCTGAAGAACCAGGCCTTGGGCTTTGCTGCTGGTGCAGCTTGCTCATGGGCAACCCAACAAGCTCCTTCCTCGTAGTTCAGTTTCATGGCCCACATTAGAAGTGCTGCAGTGTAAACGAGCAAAGTTTATTTTCAGGGAGTTACTCATATTGACACTTCTGACTTAGTGTCTGTCTTGTTAGGGAATAGATTTGCCTTGCAAAAATTAAGAAACACCGTATAAGGGAACATGCAGTGTGCTGCTGGGGGAGAAACTTCTTTAAATCAAATTCTACCCCAGTGTCATCCCTTTTCTTCCATGCGTTATTTTTGGTCTTGTTGTATACGAACACAAAGTGCTTCAAATTGGGTTCAGTATTGTGAGTCAGTTCTTAATTGGTCATGACCAAATATCATATGGACTTGATTTTTCAAAAATGATCAGCATGATCTGGAAGATACGGGATGATCACTTAGAAGCTGGAGATTCTCCAGTGATACAAGAAGGCATGTTTGCTTGGCAGTGAATAGAAACTACAGAAAGTAGTATTGTAAAAAGAAAGGACTAATGCAGGAATAAGGATTTATTTTTTTTTTAATTGGAGAGCTGATAAATTGTGGTGCATTTTTCCTTTAAAGATACACTTGACATTTATCTTTCCCTGTTCATGTATAACTAATGGGGAAACAAAAGAGGAAAACTGTGTTTCAATTTGAGGTTTTTAAAATGACCTCTCTTTTCCTCTTATTAGAGAAATACATGCTGTATCTGATTCCACTTTCTTACTCCTCATGCTGTCATTTACACCCGGGTAAAGTGAATATAAACTGCTGCCAGGTTAGAAAAGTACTATTTTACATCAGTTGCCCAAATGATTGTGCAAAGAAGCAAGGTGAAGGACTAGGTCTTTTTTTGGTTTTCTGCCTTGAATTTTTTAATGGAAGCTAAATTAAGATAACCGTGAAAGGGAGAGAGAGAGATATAACAGCTGAAACCTCCTAACTCATGTGCTTAATCATAGTACACCTTTTTTGTGCATCAGCACCTCTCATGTCTGTACCGAGCTCCAGGAATATCAGTTCTTTAACAGTCTTTACACTGGTACCAGGAGTAAAAAATAGGTTGAGTTTTTAAATTTTTGTTGATCTTACAAAATTCATGCAGTTAAAAATGCTCAGTTTGTTTTAGATTTCGGTTCAAATAGGTTTGAAACAGGGTGTCAGCCTTTTTCATTTAAAAAAAAAAGGGCAATGTGTTTGGCTTTTTATTTGTTTTTGGCTCCTGATCTGACTCAACTGTTTGTGTAAGAAAGGCTGCACTAAAAAGTGCAAGGTCAGGTCTTGGTGTGCTGCTCAGATGTGGCACGGAGGGAGGGGGAGGAATTGCTGCGATACGTAAGGTTGACATTTCCTGCCCGTTTCCTATATCATGTCTCACAAATCTAGTGACTGAGGCACAGGAGACCAGGTACAGATTCTGTGCAGTCACCACAAGCAACTTCAGTAGGAAATAGATTTGTTTCGAAGAACTGGGACTCTCTTCTTCCGAAGCAACCACCCTGGTGAGATGAGGTGTACTGGGCTGGCTACACGCTACGCCACAGGGTGGTACCAATGGTGCTGGTGGGCACTAGGAGGGACTCTACTGAAAATTTGATTGAGAAGAGAAACTGGCTCTCTGTTAGGAACTTGGGAATGGGAGGCTTGTGAAATGCATATTGACACTTATGATCCATGCTGGAAATACTGTCAAGGACCAAAGCTAAGCTAGCAGGAGCTTTGCGTAGTGGTAAGGATGGAGGTGAGGAGTGCAGCTGTGGTAGGCACGTGGAAGTGCTCAAGTTAGTCCATCTGAAGAAGTTGCATTCGATTTTACAAAAGGAATGTCACTACCTGACAGCCTCTGAGGCAACATGAAATAAAATGGTTACCCTCAACCACTTTTCAGTAGCTAACCTGTTTCAATCTCCATTGTGTTTGCAGTCACTCAGCACTTCTCAGCTGGAGTTCAGCAACTTCCACCTGAGGGGCTGTCATTTCTTAGAGAGGACAGTCCTCTTACCATCCCTGAGACATCTCTGTTCACCAGCATTGAATTAGCTAAGGGGATTTCTTTTGGTGCAACTCAGCTTGAGATTGCTGAGACTACCTGTGCACAGCTCATGCAATGTCCCACTGAGATCCCAGCATGACCCAGCGTGGTGGGTCACATTAAACACAGTGCTCACCAGTGTTAATTAGTCCCAGAGATAGCTCAGTGCAGCCTTGGCTTTGGGATGTCTGAGCCCCAGGGAAGGAACATAGTCTAAAGTTACAAAGTGATCTCAAGCAGCTCTGTTGAAATGAAGTGAACCTCACGTCTTTGGTCCAGGGTTAAACTGGTGCTCTGTCAATTCCCTTAACGTCCTGAAACTTGAAGGTGGACACAACGGTGTGTTTAGTGACAGATCAGAACTCTTCCAGCAGATTCAAACTTTTTTTCCCAGTTTGCAAGGTCCTTGCAGCTCCCCAGTAACTCTCTGTAGTGCCATCCAGACACAACAGTTGTTTCCTGGTCGTTACAGCAGTTATATCCCCACCAGACTGTGTAACTCTAACAGAAAGAGGAAGTTCCTCCCATTCTTTTGGAAAAAATGAAGAGCTGCCCACCCTCCAGCTCTGTATTTTAGGAGATTTCCTAGTTCTTTCAGGTTTGCAAAGTTTGGTGAGAATGGTTGTGTGTGGCTCACCTGGGCAGCAACTTGCCATCAGCTGCTATCCAGGCAAGTCAGGTTCCTCCAGCTCCTTCTCCTTGAAGGCATTCAGGACATCTCCATGTGCATGTCTGCTGTCTTCCTTTGGGTAGGAATGGCTGTAGTCTTGACAAATCACTGGATTCAGTGATGGCTGTGATAAGTCAATAGAGAAAAAGAGTTTTATCTTCACTTTCCACCAGTGGGAGAAAAGCACATTCTTGGGCTTGAAAACTTTAAGGGAAGTCATGTAATTCGTGTGGGTAAACTGAAATGTCATAACTAAAAGGCAACAACAGGGGTTTTTTTTATCCTAAACTAGGTACATACAGTTTAAGTGTTTTGACCTTTCAAGAATGTGCTTGCTCAACTCCAGACATTGTGTCTGTATTAGAAAATGGAAGGGTAATTTACTGTTGATGCTTGACAGTATGCAGTGAGTTTTCCTGTAATATTGTTTCTTAGCAAAGGCCAAGTCTTGCAACCCACGGTTTTCAGCTGAGGAGCCCTTAGTAGGATGAGGACCATACCTCACAACGTCGACTTTGTATTCTGGGAGGAGAGGAAGCCTCTAGTCATTTAAAAATTAAGTCCTGTAAGAAGGGGCTCAGAAAAATCAAAAGTACCTGCGGGTTTTTTTACTTTTCTCCTTAACCTGATGCTCTTGTTACATAATGTGAACACTTTGAATGAGTAACTGTGATCTTCTCGATTGAACACGTGTTATGCTTAAAAGGAAAAAATAACTCTGACCGGGAAAAAAAAGGAAGAAACCACAGCTGTGTATTGTAGATGTGGTGCACAGTATGTGCCACTGCCTCCTGCGCATCTCAGCCTTGCTCTGATGCTGCCACAGAGCCAAGGGACACCCTCCTAGCCCTGGTGATGTTTCTACAGTTCTCACACCTCCCACGTATACAGCTATATCTGTGATAGGGTAGAGGAAGCTAATGGACAGAGTTTGTTTGGAAAGTCCCATTGTCATTTAAAGAATTTTTATAGCAGAGTGTTTGATAGCATGTGGTAATGGGAGAGAAGATAAATGTAAATGGGGAGATGAGGAGCCCGTTTGTGAAACACTCACAAGGTCTAAGGCTTTTCAAGAGTCTTCAGGTTATCTTGTCCCCTTGAAATTTCAAATTGGAGCCAAGTGTCTAGGCTCATCTGCAAACCTCAGCTAGGGCACTTAATGAAAAAGTTCCTTTACATAATTCCCTTCCCTTCACTATTAACAGGATATATGGGATTCCATCAGTACTTCCTCTGTAAATCAAGGTATTGGAGGCTATTGTCTCCACATGCAGTTCCAGCTGGGTGTGGAAAGCATTTCAGATTCAAAGCTTAAAAGGTCAACCATCTGATTAATACTGCCATTCCCATGATGAGTTTTTTCTCTCTTTGTGGTAAATCTGTAATTTTGAAACATCTCCCACAGATGACTCTAAAAATGTTTGCTATGCCCTCAGACTTGACCCAGGTGCTATAGCTGTGTGTTGGAACTGGTGGGGCTGGTGCCATTTTCAAAAGTTCCTCTAGAGAATGAAGGAGCAAGCTTGGGGCCATGCCTAAGCCATCCAGGAGGCTTCCATAAGGTAGTCCCACTGCAGTCAGCAGTGAGTTTCAAGCTCTTTACTCCTCCTGCAGTAGATCTCCTTCCTAGAGTGTTGCAAAGAGACCAGGACCACGTAAAGTGTTCCCGAACCGAGCAGCATGCTTCATTCTGTGTGTTCAAAACTGCCTCCTCTGTTGTGACAGATAACTGCAGTCTGGCTACAAAATCTGTAACAGGGATTGGTAACCCTCCAGGATGATACTTGGCACTCAAGAGCTAACACATGTTTTTGTTACATGAGCATGAGTCTAATAAAATGGCTCACTGGTTTAATATGCCTCTTTGTGAAAACAAGACGCAGTTGGATTTAGAAATTGTGATGATTTGGCAAGTTCAATTATTAACTTCTCTTGCAGGGTTAAGCTTTGACCAGAAATTTGCCATGAACCCATGGGCACATCCTGCTAGGAAACAACATGCAGAAATCCTTCACTGTCCTCCTTGATTTATCTGCACAGTGCAAACTCAGGAGTGTAGAGCTGTATTTTCCCCGGAGGAAGTCACGGCAACCTCCATTGCAACTCCAGAGCAGAATGCTCTGTTTTAATGTCTTAGTGCTTTGATATAGTTCTGCTCTGCTCAAGACAATGGATCTGAGGAAACTTTGGCAGATCCTGAACAGACCTGTTGTATAGTTTGTTTTCACCACGTTTTGGGAAAAAACTTGAGTGTGGTGAAGAGCCCGAGCTATGTTAGCTATGCAGTGTCCTGTGGGATTGTTTGTGAACGCAGCAGCTAAAGATAGAAGTGCACCATAGAGATGCTAAAAATACTGTCCAACTCTACATGGTTGTTTAGCATTTGGAGTGCTATAGTTGGCCTTACACAGACAAAAGGAAGATGCAGTTTTGCAATTTGAATATGCAAATGAAATCCTGATCTTGCAAATGTGCAATTATATGCTCAAATCTAAAAAGATCGCTCGTATTCCTGAAGTCAAGCATTGGCAGGATTAAGAGTTTAATCAGTCAAATACAGTGTCATCAGAAGTTAGTGTGATTGCACAGCAATGTGGAGACTTTACTTCAGAAAACAAAAAAAAAAATCACATTGCGTGATTAAGATCAGATTTTTACATTCCACATGTTGATACTTGGAACCATGTTGTCTGATAAATCATCTCTTATTAACACAGTAGGTTGCAAACAGTTTCTTCTTTACATTTATATGCATGATTTAGTAAACAGTATTTTAATATCAGTAGGAACACATGCTATGCTTCATAGCTTTCAACTGTGTGACCTTTAAAGGCAGAACAAAGGCTTAGAAATTAGAGTTTACATAAAACTGAGAAGTGTAGAAAGCTTGAAAGGCTGTGTAATTCACTTCTGCAGCAAGAACACCATTTTCTCTAACATTGTTTGCCCAAGTCAGCATTTATGTTGTCAATTTGCAGTGATGAATGTGTGATTAACATTGCTGCTAGAACAGAGGGGAGCTGGTATCTACAGCAAGTCGAGAGGCTCTCTGGTTAAAAACCAGAGTAACTTAAGCACTGCATTTTCTGCTGGAGAGAAGTCTCCAAATCCTGTGTATTTTTAATTCACTTTAGTTAATGAAAGAACAAAGAGGGAAATCCCATTACTGCTGAAGTCAGTGTCCCAAAATATTTATTTTATCGAGGACAGGATCTCAATGGTTTTATACATGATGAGGGCTTCAGGGGTTGGGCAATGGTCTGGGTTTGGGTTTTTAGTACCACTGTTTTGCAGAATCCCTTTAAAGGTCCCTGGGTAAGTAACTGATACTGTTCAAAGAGTGGATATTGTAGGAGCCAGAGCTGCACCGAGGTCCAGTCACCTCGCTGCTCCAGGAGGAGGGAAGCCTACAGATAACATGCTGCCAATGAGCCGTGTTCCTACTGCAGTTAATGCACACTGAGAATAGTGGAGTTGCTGTGTAGGTAAAGATGAAAGCAGTAGGATAAAATGAAGTAGAAACAAATTGAATATTCACTACCAGACTCTTCCGCTTTACAAAACATTTCTGCTTCTGGCTGTATAGACTTCTCTTCTACACCCACATTCAGTGAGAGACTTAACTAGATTCATGATCTTTTTACTCCAAGTGAGCCTTGGTTTTATGGTTCTGATTTAATCAATATCCTGGTTATTGTTTTGTTTTTTGAAAGGCGGAGGAACATCCAGGAGGCTCACAAAGGCCCTGGATGAATGTAAAGAAGAGGAGCTGTTCAGGCTGTTTCCTTGCTCGTTTGTTCCATCCTTCTTAGAGTTGTGCTTCAGGTTTTGATACCACTTAGGAGAAACTTCAGACTGCTCTGTTAAATGTTTTGCCCCCTGCCAAGCCTGGAGAGGAGCTCTGGCTGCAGTAAAGTGTTGGTTTCCAACACAGGAGGTGAGCAGAAGGCCGCTCAGCAGTCGGACGTGGGGCTGCCCAGGGGCAGCAGTCGCTGCAGCCATGTAGGTGAGGCTGGAGCTGTTCCTCTTTGGGGGAGTAACTGTGAGTACTTCAGCTGTTGAAACAAAAATGCCTGTTTTTTTCAGACTGAAATCCCATTGTTTCTTATTGTTCTGACAACTTGAGAGTTTTTTGACCCCAGATTTGACTAATTGAAGGCTTTGCCTCTAGGCTGTTAATTCCCAACCATACCTTTTGACAAAACGGAGCCTATAATTTGAATGGAACCGTAGGAGTAAGTTTTCTGGGATTTTAAAAAATAATGCAATACATAGCAGAAAAGAAGTGCCAGACTGGGTTTTATCTGTTTATCTAGTAAATGGTAAACCTACCTCATAATTTAGGAATGTTTACAGCCTGTTTCTTATACTTAGCTCCTGTTAACTTGTGGTCATTGCATAACTGCACCAGTGTTAGAGGCTGAAAAAGAAGAAAGAAAATTATCCTTCAAATCCCGGTAGACCCAAGTAGCAAAAACATCACTTTTTGCTCAGTGGAGAGGATCTGCAATTCTCCAGCCTAGCTATTGCTGTGAGAAATTAATGTAGTCTACAAAATTACTGCAAAGTGTTCCATAGGACTTTGAAATTAATGGACTATTAAAAAAGATATAAAACAATACTGCTGGTATTAAAACTGAGGTAGGATGAGGTAATACTGATGGAAAGGCGTTGATTCTAAGATTGATCTTGGTTTATGGCCAGATATGAAAGAAATGCTCTTGTACTACAGCTTAAAAACCGAGAGGCAGAGAACTTGTTCTGTCTTCAGCTGTCTAGTTAATAACACTTGTCATTAAATGGAATGTAGAAGTTACAGCCAAACAATATGCGTGATGTGATTGCTGTAAGTCTTCAGATGACTAATTAAGAGGCATCTGTACAGTGATCTCCTGCTAGCAGTTCAGCACAGGAGCAAGCAGTAGTCCTGTTCCTACAGATCCATTTGTCAACAGCAATTTTTCTCCTGGAAAAATTTCCATTTTAACAGTGCCGTTAATACTGAAAGCAGATGAATTGCTAAGGAAAGACAAGATGGGAAGGCTCTGAACATTTGTTTTGATAGGGCAGATCTCCATTGGTGCCTTCTAAATGAGATTGGTAATTCTGTCTGACCTGAAAAGTAGCAAAGCTACCAGTTCAGGGTTTTTTTTCTTTTTACTTTTCTTCACAGTGAATGTTCCTTGGTCTCTTGCATGTGGCTGGCTTGTGTGGGATGGCAAAATAGGTATATTCTTAGCTTTGTTTTTTTCTCCTTGGAACTGATCCTACATTGATATCTTCACACAGACAATGATATTGCCTATAATTTTATACAAGGGTAATTACAAAAACCTGGTTCACAAGCTTGCTGCTGTGTAGCCTGTAAGATGTTCCAGTTTAAAGCAGGATATAGATCACATGTATTTCTGGCATTATGAGTGTAACTGCATTCACACAAATTGGTATGAGAAAGCCATATTTGTAGTATTTCCTTCCCTTTCATTTTTGGTTAAGATACAGGAAAAAAAAAAAAGTTAATACCTTAGGCTCTTGGTAGTCCAGACTGAATTTCCTGTTAGTTTCTGTGGTTGAAGTTTATTGTAAGATCACATCTTTCCGGTTCTGTATAGTCATGATGTTTTGGATTTTTGTGCTTACCAGCGAAGTGGTGCAGTTCTGAGTATTTGCAGCCAGGATCTCTTCCTATGCTGTGTGCTGACTTGGGGAAGCAGGGCACGTAGACGAAAGAAAGTGCCAGGCCTGCAGTCACCATTTAAAAGTTCACACATATTCAATAGTCAAACAAGAGACCTGTTGTGCTGCAGCAGTGTAACAGGGATGGGGAACTGGTCGTAGCTCTGGAGCAGCAATATGGGCAGGCAGGCAAAACCTCTCTTCATGGGCTCAGGCAATGTACATGGGAGGGAAAAAAGGGAAAGCACACACCTTGTTTTCTCCTTTCTCTTTTAACACAGCTTGAGGTTCCTGAAATGCTGAGGGAATAAATGGAGAGGATCACAATGAATGGTGACAGTAATGGGGCAAAGGATCACAGCGTGCTCCCATCAAGTCAACTGATGTTTGTTGTACTGATGGGAGATCAAATTCTACAAATGCAGCAGCAGTGTTTAGAAGGTGTTTTACACGTGTGTAGCCTAAGTAGCAACTTCCAGTCTATGTTAATGTACTGGTTTTAAAGATGGCAGATTTCATGTTGCCACTGTAAATTATAAATTGGGATAAGCAGTAGTTCTAGGTAAAAATAATCCACATAAAGTATACAAGCTAGCTAATAACCAATGTCCTTTCATGGTTAAAATGACTGCTTACATCCCCAGTTCCTCTTCCTACATCCTCCCTTCCAGTTGCGTATGTCCACAAGCATGATGAATAGAAGGAAATCCACCCCATGAATTTTCCCTATTCAAAATCCTTTCTCCACTGCCACACCTCATTACAAATGGATCTGCCACCTTTGCAGCCTACAAATACCCAGCAGACCCCAGAGCAGACTTTACTCTGGTGCTCCTTAGCTGAGGAGTTGGAGTATTGCTATTTTTAAGTGTAGTGAAACACTTCTCTAGTAGCTCGGAGTCGCAATGTGATCTCTTTCCTGACAATGTGAAATGACGTTACATCCATCCGTGCTGAAATTGCTTGAAATCAGAAGGGTCAAACAGCCTAAAGCAGTAGAAAGAATGTGATTTTAGCTTATGTTTAATCTTAGTATGGAGAAAGTGAATGGTAGTTGTAATTGCTTGAGCCTCCTTGAGCTCTCCTTGTAGCCTGAGATGTGACTTTGATAAAGCATAGTTTATGTTCTTCACAGTCATGGGCTGCTTTGGCTACTTGCTGGTCAGCAGGAGGCATTTTTTCTTGCATTTAGATATATAATGTGAGTTTCTGTTATCAAATTGCAGCCAGCATGCACAAATGGAAGCTCACAGATGCACTAAATGCAGTGCTGGGTTCTGCTGTATTTAAATGGGATCTTTGCCCATGAGCATTTGTGTTTTGTTGCTCATGTGCAAGCCAGCCTGCTACCGAAAACAGCGTGTCTGATAGTTCAAGCAGGGCTGCAAGTAACTGCTGCCATTTGAAAGGTAATATTATATCAGATCCACTTTCCAGCCTTCAAACACACAGTCACATTCTCACTTCTTTTTTATGAACTGTCCTCAAACATTAGTAAGACATTAAAATCTATCTAGAGGGTGGGAAAATGTGCAATAGAGAGCACAAACCTTTCAAAACTGTGTATTTAAGACGCAGAAGAAAAATTGGTGAAGTTTTCTTGTTTTACATGGAAAATTGCCAGCTTCATTTTCTCATTACATGACTGTTTTTGTCAGAACAGATAGAAACATTTTGGGCTGATGGGCAGATAGCTCTCGCTGAAGCTTGTTGAAGCCACAGAGACTGAAGTCTTGATCGCTGAATGCTGCAAACAGTTTGCCTCTGGCAAATACATACTTCCAGTTTTGGCAGTGTCTAGTGTTTGAAAGAGACAGAATGTGATAGATCCTCTGGTCAGCTCGGTCGAGCAAACCTTAGACTCAGGTTTTATACTTTGCAGAGGGAAAAAACAGTTTGCAATACACCTTGAAAAAATACCAGAAAAAAGACTTCTACTCATCTTGGGCTGCTGCGTTGCTCAGCCCTTCCACCAAAAATTAAACATGCTCTCTCTGTTTAAATAATTCAGATATGCCAGATCTTAGCAGCCTGTTGGTGACCTGGATACCCCAGGTATCTGAGGCACCACTGTCTTGCTCTGAAAGGCTTTGTGCCACAGCACCAGCAAATCCCAGGATCTGTGGTGAAACTGAAATTTTCTCCACCTCCCTCCATCTCCTTTTACCATCATTTCTCTCTTTTCTTCAATCTGACAAACAGAAAAGGCCAACACCTGGGATTTCCCAAGAGTTACAAGGGTCTTGAGATTCCCAGTGAACGAAGGTTCTGACTCCCATTCTGGACATCCTAGTCAAGAATCCACAGATGTTATGCTATTGAATCAAGATGATTCAATGATCAGCAATGATGGTGCATGCTGGAGACAGGAGGACGTGGACTAGCCACTGAAAGAGAATGCAGAGCAGACTCTGCAGACATGGGTTCAAAATGGCAGCATCCCACTGGGCTCAGTTCTCGCTTGAAGAAGCTGCGTAGGTGTGGGAATCGCTGCTGTAGGTTGTGTCTCTCAATGGCAGTGAGTGGGGTGGGGTGGTTGCAGATCAATAATCAGCACCCTGCGGTTGCTGTAAATCAAGGCTTGAATCTCTGACAGACTGCAGAAGCCAGGAAGAGGCACAGAAATACCTTGCCTAACGTTTTCCTCTCTCATTTCTGCATTGTGTTGACCTAAATAGAAATCTCTGGTTAGATTTGGCTTACTTCTGGTGGAAGGGGGATCGTTGCAAGGCTGGAGAAATGAGGCTCTCTGAGCAAGCTGTGGTGGCTCTTTCCTCCCAGACATGATGCAGGCAAAGGAGCAAGTGACGGGTGGAGAATTAACGGGGGCTGGCAGCAGGGCCATGGGGCAGCCCGGCTCACATGGAGAGCTGGAGTGGCAACTGAGGACAGCTGATGTATTAAAGGAGGAAGGCTGAGTGACAGCAAGGCAGGGAGCCAGCCCAGAGGTGCCCATTTGGTTGGTTATTAAAATCCAATGGAATGACCACAGTGTATATTTAATAACACTTTGATCTCTCTTCTTCAGTTGTTGCCACTTCCAGCCTCCCTTTTTCCCTTCATTGAGAAATAGTAAGTTACTCAAGGCCAACACCACCTCCTGAGTTTGGCAAGTGCCTGACGCCAAAGTCACCCAAGCGGGCAACTTCAGAGAGCTCAGTCTAGGAGAAGGTGCAGCCAAGGACTAGTTTTGCTTGCTGAGTCCTCCTTTTCTTCCTTGCACAAGAGAAGCCTGTGAGGCACTCTGCCCACATGTAGGGAATCAGGTCTATGTGAACAGGTAGCATGTGACAAAATAGATGTTTGTAACCGTATAGCTGCCTTGGAAGGAGCAGGGTAAGCAGTTATTATTTATTCTTGTTATGCTGCCATTGCAAGCTTGTCGTGCTTCTCATTGAGCTTGGGTCTTTCCCAGAAAGATGGCCTGTTGGTTTTGAGAGGATAGTGGTGCTGAGATCATGGCACTCTCACTTCTCAAAGCAAACCTGAGATAATGGAGAACTCATAATCGGTTATTCCAGGAATCAGCAGGCCTGCTGTTGTTTCCCAGGTATTCCCAAACAGAAGTTAGCCTGTGCATGCTGATGCATTTTAATGAATTTTGACAAGGTCACAAGAGCCCCTTTGTTGCTTGTCTGCTTCGTCCTTGCTTGCACATGTGAGTGAAGCTTTCCCATACTTAGCCATAGACAGCCTCCAGCCAGCTTGGATGTGTGTTATGTGTTTCTAAAATATTTCTATTCACTTCTCAGGTATTCCAATTTGAAACAGAGCTGCCCAATGTACTAATCAGCAGAGAAAGGGAAATAACATGTTTTGATGCTGTTCTCATTTCTGTTGATTTTGTCAAATAGCGTAAGTCCTCTTGAAGAAGAAAAGGAGTTGGAATAAATCAGCTCCTTCCTTGGGAATCCAGGGCCAGATGAAGGAAATGGGCAGTAAAAATGTTTTTAACAAGGGAAGAGTCTACAAAAGGATGGATAGACTTTAAAGAGATGGTCTTGAGGCATCTGAGAGTACTAGATGAATGATCTGCAACAAGGAGTTTCTCAAGTTAGGTCAGGAGCTCCTGGTCCTAAAAGTTGTAATGCCTCAGTGATGATCTCCTGCCCCTGCTGCTGTTAGAGTGTCTGAGCCAGCCAGTGTCCCCGTAATGTGAAACTGCAGTACTGTCCCGTCAGGGCTTCACAGTGGCACATTCATGGAGAGCAGTTGCTGGGAGATGGGGAGAAAACTGCTGGCTCCTCACAGACGGCACCAGCACAGAGTGTGAGGGCAACAACCACCTGTGTTTCAGTGGGGAATCTTGAAACAAACCTTGCAGCCAACCTATCCAGCCCAAGAAGGGATTTTTTCCCCCCTGATGAACAGTCCTCAGGGACAAAGGAGCAGAGCAAAGCTAGAAGTTGGAGAAACACGGGTTTGACAGGTGGACTGTTCAGTGGATAAGGAATTGGCTGGATGGTCGCATCCAGAGAGTAGTGGACAACAGCTCAATGTCCAGATGGAGAACAGTGACAAGTGGCGACCCTCAGGGGTCTGTGCTGGGACCAGTGTTGTTTAATATCTTCATCAATGATATTGACAGTGGCATTGAGTGCACCCTCAGCAAGTTTGCAGATGACACCAAGCTGGGGGGTGCAGTTGATGTGCCAGAGGGACGGGATGCCATCCAGAGGGACCTGGATAGGCTGGAGAGGTGGGCCCAGGTGAAACTCATGAGGTTCAACAAGGCCAGGTGCAGGGTCCTGCACCTGGGCCATGGTAACCAGCGATATCAATATAGGCTGGGAGAAGACACACTAGTGAGCAGCCCTGTGGAAAAAGACTTGGGGGTACTGGTGGATGAAAAGCTGGACATGAGCCACCAATGCTCAATTACTGCCCAGAAGGCCAATCACGTCCTGGGCTGCATCAGAAGAAGCATGGCCAGCAGATCAAGAAAGGTGATTCTGCCCTTCTGCTCTGCCCTGGTGAGGTCTCACCTGGAGTATTGCATCCAGTTCTGGAGGCCCCAGCACAAGAAGGATGTGGACCTGTTGGAACGTGTCCAGAGGAGAGCTACAAAGATGATTAGAGGGCTGAAGCACCTCTCCTATGAAGACGGGTTGAGAGAATTGGGCCTGTTCAGCCTGCAGAAGAGAAGGCTCCGGGGGGACCTTATTGTGACCTTCCAGTATTTGAAAGGGGCCTATAAGAAGGCAGGGAAAGAACTATTCACAAGGGTTTGTAGTGACAGGACAAGGGTGAAGTGCTAGGGCCTGAGCAGGCCCTGAATTAAAGCTGACATATGGATGAATCCCACAACCAAACAGCGTAACTGAAACCAGCAGAGGATTTTTCTCTGCTGGGAAACGAGCTGATTGTCTGTGAGAACAGACACAGCCAACCTGATAAAAGGATGAGCGGAACCCAAAGCAGATAAAGGTACCTCCTCCTTGTTCTTTCCCAGGTCTGGCCAACCTTGGATGAAATCCAAGGAGGAGGAAAAATAGTAAATGTCCCGGTGTTGAAGTTTTTTGAGGTTGCCTATGCAACCTGAGTTGTTTATTCAGTAGTATAAAAGCTGGTCCCGCTTGCAGAGTAGTCGGAAGCCATTCTGTGGGTGGAGACACCATGCAGGATTTTTCTCCATCATCAAGAAGGCCCCTGACTGCTCTCTGCAACCAGGGTTCCCCAATGACAGCGGTATGGAGGGAGGCATTGGACGAGATATTGGAAGAGATATTGAAAGAGACAAAGGTAATGGATCTGATTGTCTTCCCCTTTGGAATTGATTGCAGCTTGGTCATGTATCTTTTTAGTGTTTATCATATTGTGTTGATGCACCTCTCTGGCTTTTGCCAGGGCGTCCTGTGCAGTGCCATCGTGGTATTCGGGATGTGGTTAATTTCTCCATCCATCGTTGAATTTGCTGCCTGGCTTCTTTTCCCTTCTATTATTGAATTTGTAATGAGGTTTGTGTCCCCTTTCATTATATCCCCCGCAGTTAGCGGATTCATCACCTCTGTTTCTGGCCATGCAGCATCAGCTTTTCATTTTGTAGAAACAGACAATAAAATCTCCATCTGTATTCTGCTGGTGGCGATAGTGTTCCTGGTGTTGTGCAGGATAATTGGCAAAACAGAGGGGTAATGGCTTTAAGCTAGAAAAGGGTAGATTTAGGTTGGATATTAGAAAGAAGTTCTTTAATATGAGAGTGATTGATCACTGGAACAGGTTGCCCAGAGAGGTGGTGGAGCCCCATCCCTGAAGACATTCAAGGTCAGGGCCGATGGGGCTCTGAGCAACCTGACCTAGTTGAAGGCATCCCTGCTTATTGTAGGGAAGTTGGACTAAATGACGTTTGGAGGTCCCTTCCAACCCAAACCATTCTATGATTCTATGATTCCGGTATGTAGTTGATACTTCATACTTAAGTGCCTGGTGAAATACTGTCATCTATTTTTTTCACCTGGGATGTGCTTGACAGAGAGGGCTGGTGATACCCAGGCATCCCTTCTAAAAAAAAATTATTCTATGATTGTTTAGTTGCTTTAAGGATGGTGTCTTTCTCTCATATTTGGGGCTGTAGTCAAATCTAAGCAAAAACAATGCTACTAAATTGTGTGGAGTTATACCTGCCTGCACTGGAGGAAGTTGGTCTTCTTGATGTTATGGTCCTTGAGCAGATATTCACCTGGGAAACAGGATTCTTTCTCTTCAAGAGAACCTAACACCCAGCAAGTATCACTGCCTCTCTTACAGCCAGATTTCTCATAAGGGCTAAGCAACAGCATCCTATTTAAAAATCCTGTCCCAGTTTTGGAATGCCCATGCCATCTGAAAGCTATGGCCTTATTTTATCTGTTTAAATCTAGTAATAGTCTTGGGGTAATGGAGTTTTGTTTTCCCATCACATTTACTCCCCAGCGCAATAGTTAAAAAACTATTTTTCAAAGTGTTTAGAAAGCCCAAATTTTTCCCCAGTAACTCAGAGCATAGGAATGTCCTATGGCAGAGGAAGCCCTGGCAAGGACATGCATGCCAGCATGTCAGCTGGCCAAGTATGGGAGATCCCCCACCACTTCCTGCCTGAAGGTTCCCAGGGAGCAACTTGGGAACATGCTGTGTTTATTTTGGATGTGTGAAGCCCCTGTAAAGATTCTCTATACATGTCTGAGTTTAAGTATATGTAGCTATGCTCTACTAACGTGTTTCAGCCTACACAGGGCAGCATCTGTTGAAACATGCAACTCTGGATTTGTTTTAACAAAGAAACTGAAGGAAAACAATTTCATCCATCATTAGACCAACACTTGGGAGAAGATTTCGGCCTTGTTCCATTTCCTAAAGCTAAGCAGATTTTGGCCTCATCAGCCCAGAGGAATAATCAAATTGCTGATGGTTCAGCTGTCCCTGGCCGTGATGTAAGGGCAGCCTCTTGCAGAGCAACGTTCCAAGCACGCTGCCTGGAGAGGGCTGTGGGGTAACCAGGGGATGGTGCACTGAAAGCAGCGTGCCCCGGTCAGCGCCCCTGCTCACTTGTCAGTGGTTTTTGAGTGCAACCCGTGTTAAAGCAATGCAAGTGGAGGACACAAGAGAGAAGCACTGATTGCTCTAGTAAGGGATAACTCTTAGAGGGTAAGGGGCAAATATCCATGTAAAAAGTGCCTTCGCCACAATGCCATCCAAAACTGCTGTACCTGTTGATGGAGGGCAGGTGAACTCCGCCTAGAACCTGATCAGTGGCTCTCGGTAGCATGCAGACCTGCTTGTCCATCTGCCATGATGATCACATGCAATTAACTTGTACCCTCTCACTCTCCTCCAAATGTCTGTGTAAGCTGGATACTAGCACGGCAATGTCTGATACTAATCCTAAACTGCATCTACAGCCTAAGCAGCTGCAGGCACAGCTCTGCAATCTCTGCCCACCAACTTAGAAGTAAGTGGTGAGAGTGCACTTGTGTAAGTCCAGCTGAGTGAGGCTCTGGGCAGCTCTCCCATGTTCCCAGGTCAGAACAACGCACATTTGTGGTTGGTTGCCTGAAGATAGGCTGTATTTAGGGGTGGACATTGGCTGTTTGAACTGGGACCTTCACGTGCATGCTACAGAAGGAGCCACACAAGGTGTGCCCACCTTGTTCCCCGCAGCCTCCACACACCCTGCAGTGATAATCCCATGACACTGTTGTCTGACACCACCAAAGTTGCTGGTTATTGCAGAGTGACATTAGGCAAAACTGTGATGTTCTTAATAATTAGGGTAAAATGTAGAAGTTAGTTGTGCCCACCACAGCGCTAGAGTGGATCTGGTTATGATGGGGTTAGGTGGTGGGACTTTTCTGGTGGTATGAGCTGTTAGTAGATGTGAATTTTTTTCATAGTAATAGATGACAGGCAGCACTTGCAATTGTAGATCAGAGCTGGGAAACACTTTTCTGTTAGCTAGCTTAAAGGAGCAGTGACTTTCCATGGTTTTCCCATTGCTGATTTGATACTTCTCTAAATGCTACCTCATTCTATTGATAAACAAAAGGACGTAACATGTATTTCCCTTAACTTGGAGCAGCAGTTTTAATATCTGATTAATCCCATGACATACAGGTCATGTTTGTTAAAATTGAAAGCCACAGATGATTATATTTTGAAGAGATTGCCATATCACACTGAATTAGTGTTAGAAGCATTGTTTTCAGTTTCACTTTCTTTAATGTAGAAGGCAGGGGTTTTTCCTTAAGATTTGTGGATTTACAACTCTAACATTTCTTGTAGATCAAGGTATTTATATAATTGTATTTTGAAAACTTATGCTTTTATGAATGAGTTGCAATCCTTCAAAAGAACAAAGCCCTTACTGCCTTAGATTTAGAAGAATAAACAAAAATTAAGAGGTTTAACTGTTATTTACTGTTTCTGAAATCTAAACCATCTGTGCTTAGGAAGCTTGAAAGTCTGTTTAGATAGATAGTTGAGAATTTGTTTTGTTTTGGTTTGTTTAGAAAGTATGCCAGTTATTTCAGATGTTCTGCCTTATAAAAAGTGTAAAATAATTTAGTTGTCTCAGGTCTGAATTTAATCCGAGTCACTGGCAGAAGGTCACTAAATTCAGTCCAGGGTTTCATTCAGATCTGCCATTTAGACCTAAAAAATGTTACCATAAAAATGTTGGCATGTTTGTTATGCAGGGAGTATAATGTCTTAATTGAAATGATACCAGAAACTATTTTAAAAACTTCTATTACAATTCACATGACAGTATTTTATAGCTTTAACATCTGTTTTAAGGCCAACATGTGAGATTTAGCCTTTGTCTGACTATAACTCTTTTGATTTCAGCGAAGTTGCATCCACTTAAATCCTGATTGAATTTGTCTCACATGATTGGTTTTTTAATTGTATGATTTAATTTTCTTTATCTCCAACTCACTGTTACAGTCTGAAGCTTGAGAGCATGTTAGAATGAGGTCAGTAACGGATCCTTTCTTCTTCCTTTTTTATTTCCACAGTTACAGGGATCCATTAAACGAAAACTGGAAGATGACAGCTCTCCTGCCTCCAGTGGCGTGCCTGATGTCATTTTCCCAAATGACAGTAAAAGACTTTGTCTCGATGATGTAAACCTCGCCATGGGCCAAGGTGCCAATCCCAATGTGGCGTGTCCAGAAATGCAAAGTTCTCCCTTCTCCACCAGTCACGGCGCTTCTTCCCTGGGAGTCGCAGGTCACTCAGTGCTCCTCGAAAACAATCACATGAATGGTGGTGGCATTGGCTCCCCATTTTCAGTGCCACCCAACGCGGAAATAAATCAGAAAGGGTCAATAGGAGGGCAAAACAATAGCATTGTTCACTATGATGAGAAAGGAAACAGCTTACAGTCTGTGGACCAAGAGCTGCAAGATCTGTTGGAAGAGCTGACAAAAATGCCCGATCCTTCTCCCAACGACCTTGATCTGGAGAAGATTTTGTGCAGCAAGGCTGAAGAGCCACTTGGCCTGAGTCATTCTCAACCAAGCATAAGTACCACTCCAAAGTCCTCCCCACAGACTTCCCACTTGGAGAACCATGTTGCTAACAAAGATTTTTCTCCAGGCTGCAATCCAACCAGTGGAGGATCTCCTCAGATGAGACCGTCATCTGCTGGAGCTAACTTTCAGGTTCCTCCCTCAAACAAACCTGCTGCATCACCCATCTCTACAGCAGCTCAGAGCAAGAACCAGCCACCACCTATGCTTCCAGTACCCCTACCCAACATACCTGGCTCCAACTGGCACGCTCAGCAGCTAAAGCAGCTGGCAGCTAGCAAGCAGGTGTCTACGACTAAGCAACAAGTACAGGCTCCCAACTGGCCAACTATGTCTCCTCCGGGTCTCTCTCCACCTTACAGGGCAGGATCATCCCCACACCATCAACCTTTCAGTCCTCAAAATGTTATGGTATCTGGCATGTCTGCCAACAATTTACCAGGAAACAACATTCAGAGTCCTCAAAACACTCTGCTTTCAAGCATGACTTCCAACAGCACCCCATCCAATGGCCCCTCTCCTCCTTATGGGTCTGAAAAGCTCTCCAGTCCAGCTCTGAACCAGCAGCCCTTCAGCCCACAGAGCTCCATGCTGCCCACCCTGACAGCAGCCAGTTTACCAGCCAACAACATTAAAAGTCCACAGAACAACTTGGTTGCCAGCATGGCCTCCACAAATACTGGACCTTCTCCACCATACAGGCCAGAAAAGCTGTCAAGCCCAGCTCTGCATCAGCAGCCCTTCAGTCCTCAAGGTACATTAATCTCCAACATCACTCCCACCAGCAACCCCACAAGTATGCAGAGCTCACTTTTTAAATCAATGACTACAAACCAGTCCAAAAATATGAACATAATTATGCAGCAGCCATCCAGTAGCTTGCAGCCAGGTCTGGTGAATGAGAGCCCTGTTAGCCAAGACCAGTTTTCTTTCAATAACACCAAACCACTGTCTCACTTTGCCTCAGAGTCAGCTACTCAAAAGATGTCGCCTCTGACAGCAGGACAAGGGCAGCAGTCTCTCATCCACTATCTCCAGCAGCAGCAGCAGCAGCAGCAGCAGCAGCAGCAGCAGCAGCAGTCTCCAGCCACGCAGCAGCCCCAGCAGTCCAACAACAGCCAGTTTCTGCAGCAGCAGTTTCGCCAGCTGATGCAGCCCCATCGGATGCAGAGACACATGCAGCCAGCCACGCTGCCATCACAGAGCAGACAGGTGAGAACCTCTCTTCTGTCTTATAGGGCTTACGTGAGAATACTGAGTCATTTATTTCCTTGTTTTTGCTTTCCTTTGTGTTTCAAATGTGACATCACTAAACTTCTGAGGTGTGCATGATGTATACGTGGACAAGGCAACAGCAACATTCTGGTGTTACCAGAGTAACTTTATTTATTTCTTCAATTGAAATGTGCTGTAATTCCACCGTGCATTGCCTCTTCTAGCCTAGTGGAGAACTTTGTGCTATTATTAGGCAAAATACATTTCATACCGCTAAAATATATTATTTTTATGTGCATAATTATTTAGCTTATATTGTAAGCTGTAGAGATGTTCCCATAACATGTTTCCCATCATCCTTTCAGTGGGAATATCCTTTTCTTTTCCCTTAGTGCCCCTCAACAAATTCATCTGTGTTATGCTTCTGAGGCTAGAAAAGATCAGGTGGGGTGAGAAGTGAAGTTAAAATATGAGTCCTTCATGGACAACAGGTCAAACAGTACAGCTCCCAGATAGCAAAGAAGCAGACTTGAAATACCTGTTACTGGCATTTGCCAGAAGCAATGCCCTGCTTTGGATGAGGGCCATTCCCCACCCTTTGTTGATCTGTGATACCAACTGAGCTGGTAAATGCAAAAAAGTGGCTGGCAGGAGTGAGACAGAGCCCTGGTTTCTCTCCAGCAACCTTCTCCCTAAGACTCAAGGAGAGACATAAGAGAGATTTGCTGTGAATGAGGACTTCAGAGCAGGGAAGGGCTTGGGGACTCGGTCTGAGAGCAGCCTGGCTGTGAGGAATGGATAGCTATCTTTTGTTAGGATGAATAGAAGGAAACATTAAACCTCACCACCAGGGCCAGCTACCTTGTTAGGCTGATCCAACACTTCGGAAGCAGAATCCTTCAAGTGCACACAGGCACTCTACCAGCTCCTTGTGAAGGATTGAAACACTTCTCACCCAGCAGAGGCAGATCTCTGAAGCTCTGCTAGGGTCTGCTCGAGAACATGGGAATTCAATCCAGAGTCTGGGTTTCTTTCTCTTCTTCCCTGCTAAGGGACTGGTTCTTACAGAGGTGGATTTCTTCCATGTAGGTGACATGGTGTAACCTTGTCCTATGATAGCAATGAGAAATAAGGGGATAGTTATTAAATGTCAACTTCTTAGTGGTCAATCAATGAGGTGCATTTCCACTATGCCATTTAGAACCAGCTCTGTTCCAAGTTGTGCACATTCAGTACTCCCTTGCTTCAATACAGCAGCTTAAACCAGGCAGCTGGGAAAGACTCGTGACTTACTGAATTTGCTTATCCAAATACAGAACATGTAACAATATGGCATATCTTGTTCACTTTTAAAGGGTTATCAATATCAGGCCCTTAATTCACCAAAGGCCTGAAGCAATTATGTTGCTTTAAGCATGTGAGGATCCTCTTTGTGTTCAGTGGGACCCAAATTAAACACAAAGTAGAGGGTCTTGCTGGGTCAGGATCTAGGACTATGGATGGACATATGACTGAAAGTAAATTGTGCAGCTTCATGAATCAGATGTTTTACTCTGGAGGCAGGTGAAAAATACATTGACAATGTTTTACTGCATCTCAGCTGAGGGCTAGTAAGTTGTTAACTGCTGTAACAGGATCGCTTTTGATCATTTGTCCATAACCTTTGAGCATATATTTTTTTTTCTGTCTCCACCACTGGGTGTGTGGAATTGCTACATCCCTGTTGGATTCCTGAGGTTTCCTGTGCCCTAGTTTTCCTTGCTTTGCATTTTTGTCTTATACTTCTGAACCCTCTACATCATTGATTAGCCAAAAAAAAAAGTAGTGGGTCTCTTTAATTGGCCAAAATAGCCTCTCTTCCTGCAGTTTTCCTGGTGCTCTGCCTGTGCTGCATTTTTAGCTGATTCTCACTGTCAGAGAGAGAGTTATTATAATTTGGTGGCTATCAGTAAAGATCAAGGATAGTTAAGACAATGATTACATGTGATGAGCATTTATATTTTCAGACTAGTTAGGTAAGCTTATGGTGCCTCCCTCATTTTACAAGTAAGACTTATTACAATAATTATAGACCAGATGACATTGCCTCAGGTTTACAGTCTGTTGAGCTGCCGAGGAAAGATGGTGGATGTTCAGGAGTGGAACATTTTGTTAGGTTTTGATAATTTTACTGCAAATGTCATAGAAGAAAATGGATTTTGAGTGCTGAATTAGAAGAAAAAATTGCACGGAAAAAATATTCTAGGTAGGAAACTTTAAAATCCTGGGATACTTGCTACACTTCTTTGAATCTAGCACATAGATCTGTTATTTGTCTGCAATAGAGTTCTTATTTGCATTGAGACATTGATACTGAAAGTTTGGGCCCAGCCTGCTGTGTACCAATTTTCCTGCATTGTAGCAAAGTAGCTCCAGTGGCTGTGGTTTTGATTTCCAGCAGTGTACCCAGAGCTGGATTCGAGCTTTTCAGTGTCTTGGTGCCAGTTCTCTCCTGAGGCAGGTGGTGAGGAGGACTTTTCAAGCATAGAGCAGTTGTTTCATTAACAGGCAAAATGTTAAAGGTTCAGAAGACAGAGGAGACAACTTCTGCATCTTCAAAAATTAGTAACCTTCTGGTGGAAAACTGCCTTTTTTAGCCTCATTCACAGAAATTTGCTCAGAGAAAAATTACAGCATTCCCTGGAATGTTGTTTAGTGTTTAAAAGTCATCCCCTTGCTCTGTGTGTGTGTGTGTAAATGTGACTAAAATTTATAAAAAGAAGGCATAGTACTCTTTTCTTTTGAGCAAGAGGTGCAGCTTTGTACAGAAGAAGAATGTGGATGGTGGCCAGTTGGAGAGAGAACAATAAACCATGAAATTTGATCCTTGTAGCAGGCAGAGCAACATGGGGAAGAGAGCAGTGGCTGGGACATAGACCCAGAGCGAGCTTTTCGCTGTTGTTTTAATGTGTATTAAAGCAAAGACTCCACATTCCACACGCTGGGTTCCTACTGGCGCCTCACAGCTCCACCGGTTCTCTACTTAATGATATATCTCTTAAGTGTAATCAGTCTGCATCCCAGATCCTGTATTGCCTGGACAACTGGTAAATCTGATAAGGGCTAATCTTTTCCCATCTGAAGCCCTATGTCTTTATTGTTGAGCACTGATGGATATTGATTGAGGCCCTGGCAGTTTGCATTGTGTGGTATTGCAAAGCCTGGTGGTGCGAATGTTGCTCTGTGGGTATGTGCAGGTTTGCATTTTACTCGTGCAGGACTGATGCTTGCTGAGTGAAAATATACTCAGAGGTCTGGGCTTATAAATCCACAATATAAAGATGGTAGTAGATGCCAGAGAGTCAAAGATACTCCCCAGAACTGTCACACACTGTTTTCTGGGCTTAAGCTTAGCCACTTGACTTTATTGGCTGTTTCTGGGAACATGGAAAGCTGCATTTGCCCAGGCAGGTTGAATAGTTGGGCATCTCCCTGATTTTCATGCTAAATACAGTTTGTACTTGCAGATCTCCTATTCTGGCACATCAGATACATTGGGCCCAATTCCGCCCTCAGCAATGCTGATACAACGTCCCTGCTTCCAGAAGAGCTCTTGTGGTGCTCCCGCCAATGTAGGAACAGACACAGGCCTTTGTGAACAGGAAGGGGGGTTCCCCTGAAGGCAGGAAAATGAGCCAGTGATCTTTGCAATTTCAGCCAGGCTGGAATAAAGAAACCCTTTGGGTGGCCGTTACTTTTCCAAGCCCGAGTTTGTCCGAGTTAAAATTCAGGAGTCTCTGGGAGGAGGGCAGTGTTGCCCACTGCTCTGCCTGTCAGGGGTTGGAAACCAAAGCACAACTTAAAAGGTTGTTTTGTTGGGGGGATGTAGCTCATAAGTAGCCATTGTTTGGGTGGGACACAGTGTGCATTTCTGAGCTCCGCTTGCGCTGTAGGAACCCAATGTGCTATTCTTAGAGCTCTCCACATTCCTGCTGACATCCAGATAGTTGTATACTGGATTGTCAGGGAAGGGTATATTTGTTTCAGCTCTGTTGCCAAAAGTGATGGTAGAGGAAAAATGATAGGAGAGAGACACAGAGAAAAAGAATATTATTTGCAGTAAAAATGGCTGTATTTTACTACGTGTGGACTGCATATGAGATAGTGAAGAACATGCTGAAGACTAAAAAAAAAAACTTTGAAAAGGACTTGACAATGTTTCTTTAACTGTGGTAAAAGCAAGACAGTATCTGAGTTGGCAGAGTAAATTATAGGTTGCAGAGAAACACCAAAACCCCTGAGCTAGATTAAATAGACTGGGGGGGGGGNGGGGGGCGCTAAACAAAAAAATCTTATTTCTGAGCATGAGTTCTCTACATATAGAAACAAAACTGAAGAAGAAATGCACTGTTATAAAGAGCAAAACTGACCCAGAGCTTAGATGTCAAAGGTTAAATAAATATAATGGAATACAAAATACAGCTTTTATTAATATAAACAGAAATATTAATACCAGGGCCTGATTCCTGGGTGTCCTATGCTAAATGAAGTTATTTCTGCCCATGACAAGTCAGCTCACCATGACTGTTAGGTGAGACTGTTCAGATTCAGCTGCACTTTATGTTTATAAGCTCTGATGCAGATTTATTAAGAGTTTGGAAAAGCAGAGAACACAGCCCACAGCATCTGAGTACGTACAGTCCTCTTGTAAGTACAGAGAAAAAAACATGTTTTATTTGGCATTTCCGAGATGTCACAAGGAGCCTTCCTAACCCATAAAACAACTACAGTTTCATGTATTATTAATAAGACCAAAAGTAGTGGCCAGATTTCATCTGCAGTTTCAAGCCCCACCTTTTTCTCTAAGTGTCAAACTTATCTTTAAAGACACTTCGAATGAAATTCTGCTTGTATTTCCCCTTCCTCTCCTTTTTCTCTCCTTTTTCTCTCCTTCTCCTCTCCTCTCCTCTCCCTTTCCTCTTTTCTTTGGGAAAAGTTTTAAAAATATTACTTTTTTTTTTTTCCCTTTTACAAATGCTATGGAGAAGAAAAACAGATTTGATTTCAAAGGTCAGTGATAGCACAATACCGATGCAAAGGCTTTGAGGGAGTGGAGAGCATTTGAAGGCAAAGCAACAAGCCCTTCAGCTAATTAAGTGCCTTTGAATAGGTGAATAAAGGAAGCTGGTGATGAATCTGGATTACAGAGAGCACTGAGGCTGAGCCTGGAGTCTGACCTCTCCACAGATGTAAAAACATCTTCTTGAATGGTCATTTCTGAATTTATATTTATCCGTGCACTTGCAACTGAGTTGATTTTTTTTTCCCCAAACTTTGAGATTCCCCCATTCCTTCTTTCAAGAGAGTCTGAAAGAAGCTTGACTAAAATTATCAGACTTGCCATCTTCTCTCATCCCCTCCCTTCCCTGTGAATAAATAATGGAAAGTAAGTTCTGGAAAGTAAGGAGTAAGCTTGTAGAAAGAAGTGGGATGTTTGGCCTCAACATGACAACAGTAATACAGTGTTTTCAGAAGTGCAGTAATCAAGATAAAAAACTTAGTTCACATCTGATCTTCTTATCCCATTGCTCTTATTCTGTTAGATTACAGATATTTCAAAGCATTTCCCTGTTGTAGTGGAGCCCATATAGTCATGTCTTAACCTTCCCAGTTCTTTGGCTTGTATTTTAAGATGTTTACAGGCACTGCTATCTCTAGCAGCTCTGCCTAATGCACTCATCATTCCTTCCAGTGTAGCTATCTGTTGTGCTGAGAGCACTTTTGGACACCACATAGCACTTCATTAGGGGAAGCAATCTGCAAAGGAGAAGCTTGTAAATAGACCAAATCCTTCAGAGCACCATGTTGGGACCATTCTCCCCCACCCTCACCATCACCCCTCTTTTGGATCTGAAATTAATGTGGACACTGCATCATAACTACAGCACTTTCCTTAACCCAGTTGAGTCTTTCCATTAGTTATGACCTGTTTAATAAAATGGAAGATGTTCTACCAGCAATTTAGCACTTAGGACACAGACAGCTCTGTGGTACTCTGGTGCTGGACAAATTAAAATCCACTTAGAAAAAAGAGACTTGAGAGGTACTATAACCACCAGTGAGGGGTGCTTGGAGGCATTCAGGAAAGTCTTTCTCTCTGTTAACTGCAGGATGATGAAGTGATGTGCGTGCCGGCTGATGTGATATCGTCCAGGGTTTCGATGGAGAAAGACAAGAGGGAGTCATACTTATGTACTGTGAAGATGTAGATGGACATGTGACTTATCCCAGAGAAATTTAGGACAAGGTGCTGAATTTCAGCCTGACAGACTTCTTGTAAGGCCCATGACACAGCCCATGTGTCAGCATGCCCCCTGCTCCCCTCCTGGCAGGGCCGTACGGCCACGGGGTGAGGGAGCAGAGTGTGCCATCGCCATCGCACAGAGGTTCTGCATTGGCACTAAAAAACCCCCTTGCTTTGTGGTTTCAAGCTTCAAGCAGCAGACAGATGCTTCCTTCTGCTCTGCAGTGTGGGGTGGGAGAAGATCTCTTCTCTCAAAGTGGTGGTATCATGCTAAAAATGTCTGATTCATTTGATGCGAAGCCATATTCTGATACTCACTGGTACCAAATCCTCTGTGATCCAGCCAGCCGAGGCAGGCAGTTTCTCTCGGGTTTTCCAGGCAGCTTGGTAGCTGTATTCACAACTTTTCCTGGACTAAACATCAGCTGAATCAGGCCCCAGCTGCAGATTTTCTTCTTTTTTTTCAAGTAACCCATTTTGCTTTCTTATTACCACAAAAACACAAAACAAAACAAACCCAAACCATCCATATGCAGAAATCTTTAATCTACAAGCAGTTGAGCAAAAGATTTTGAACATGTACTTTTTTCTCAGCTGTGTCCTTAGATGCGATGAAGTTATAAACATCCTAGGAATCTAGGGAAAGACTCAGCGACCTTCTCGCTGTTTGGCTTCCTAATGAATGCCATAACTTCCTTCTGTGTATCATTCTTAAAAATAACACCATGAGTAGTGGTTAGTGATGGGTAAGGCACACTACTTGCATCCTCACAAGTCTGTGCACCCATAATTCTTGTATTGAAAAGGTGTGTTCATGGCACGGCATGCTGGTGAATAGCAATGAGGGAATGATTTCCATGACCCTCTTGTACACCCAACTCACTTCATCTGTGCTGTAAATTCCCATTAGTATCAGAACATCTTAGTTCCATTTTTTCCCACATTTGTGGAAGATAGATTTGTTTGTTGTCTGTGTGTTCTGGATCTTCCTTAGGAAGTGGTGGTTTGGGGAGCTTATTTTGAACTAAAAGCAGCCAGGCTTTCAGAAAATGTTCTCACTTCCCTAAAACTGTGTCCTTCTTACTACCTCAAATTTGATGCCTAAATTAATAATTAATTCTAATACTTTTTGCAGTGATA
Organism: Brachypteracias leptosomus; assembly: GCA_013401335.1. NCBI lineage: Eukaryota > Metazoa > Chordata > Aves > Coraciiformes > Brachypteraciidae > Brachypteracias > Brachypteracias leptosomus. Next base: position 40,144 of record VYZX01021580.1, on the reverse strand, counting down.
CTATAAGAGCATGATTTGTACCCGTGATTTTTGGGGTGGTTTTATCTAGCATTGTCTTGTAATAGCCTAAAATTCCATCTGTCTTCCACAAGGCAGAAATACTTTCGGAACCAAAGTCTAATTTAACAATTAGAATAAAAAGCAAACAAATAAATGAGTCCCTGAGATGCTGTTAAATCCTGTGCCTGGCGCCGGCCGGCGGTTCGCAGGGTGGGGTGGCTGGAGCAGCCCACTCTGTCCTTCTGCTCTGCTCCTCTCTCGTTTCTGCCTCGCTGCAGTAAATGCTGCACACAAAATAAAAGTACAAACATGTTTTGTTTCAGATGCAATACCTAGAAATAACTTTCCTGGTAAAATGAACTCAGTCTCTTTTTTTTTTTCTTTTTCTCTGGGCATTTTGGAGAAATTTCAGTGTGTGGGTGGGGGAAAACAAAGCCGTGGCTGTAAACAGGAACTGATATTGTCTCTGCGTCTGAATGGGGAGAGAAACTCAACTGGCCTCAGTGGTTCTCTCGTACATCTGCGAGTCTGGAAACACTGGGATGATTCACAGTTTGCTGATTAATACAGGAGCAAGCAAAATGGTGTGAATTAACGGCCATTACAGAGCTGCGCTGGATGGCAAATATCCCCCTAGAACAAATGATGTTTCGTGAAGATTGCTTAGAGGAAGAGGTAATGGGTCTTAAATACAAATTAGAAGCAGTCCCATCAAAGCTGTTAACATTAAGGTTTGAAAGCCAAACACTATTATGAGCTGTCTTCAAAAACTGTACACTGAGGAAGCGGATCAGCCTGCGTGCTGGCTGGGTAATATTTCTGTCTCAAGCACTTTGGACTATTTCAAGCAGCCTGCACTAATAATTGATAGAAATCCACAAACAGAATGTAGCAGCTCTTCTTAGGGCTTTGAAGACTAATCACTCTATTACATGTACATTTTAAAATTAAAATTTTTATAGCTTATATAAAGGCAAATATTATCATCATCACTACATAATTCTTAAAAGCACTAATGTTAACAAAAAGGAATCCAGTATTACAGTTTAACCCATTGCATATGGGAATATGAAAAGAAGAAGATAGGAAGTATATTACTTTAGCATAAATAATTTTCTTTATATAACCAGCAAAATGATTTAACATTTCTCGTTGAAGTAATGAAAATATGGTACCTTAGATCAGTGTCAGACAGATGCAGATGTGAATGCAGGTTAGGGACAAGCTGTGCCAAGCTATTTTTCCCCATTACAGAATTGATAAGAGACCCACAAGGAGGGTAAGCCCCGTCATGTAGACAAAATAGTATGAGATCCCAGTCTAAGACATTATATTAACAGCTTGATCTTGTAAAGATTCAAACACACACGCCTAAATTTACGCAGTGGGAGGTCATTCCAGGACGACTACAGGATTATTTCTGAGAGCAGAGTGAATCATCTATGTATATAGTCTTTGTATGCTCAAGAAAGACCAAAGGTGGAGGAGAAGGATACAGCGAAGGGCGCAGTAATTATTGGCAATGGTATATTAGTGCTATGACAAAAAAAAGAGAAAGATTTGGAAATTTTGGTGCACATGTTCTTACCTCAGCTCAAGTCACATTTGAATTATTTTTGGCTTTTTTGTTAGTTTTGCTTGGTTTTGGGTCTGGGTTTGTTTTTTTTTTTTTTTTTTTGTGGGGGGGGGGGGTGTTAGTACCAGCATTTTGTAAACATGCCAAACTTTGAGTAAGTTTATGTTGTAACCAGTCCAGTGATTATTTACAGTCCTCTGGGGTTTGTTTTTTACAGTCAGGAGTTGCAGAAGCAAAATTTGCCCCTTGCAGGAAGAAAAGCTGCCCCCTCCTCTTGGGCAGAACAGTAACAACAGCAAATGAGGAAAAAAAATTCCTAACAAAGATTTTCTCCCTCTCTTTTTCTTTTGTGATTGCAGGCTCCTAATGTTAATGTGTTCCTTCCCAGTAACATGAGGACATACTATCATGGGATACCAGTAGCATGTATCCCTGTCATAAGCAGATCCATTTCTCAGTGCTTAAATACTCAGGGCTTTTGGAAGCTGCTCTTTGCATAATAAATGTGTTTAATATTTCCTTTACTCTCCGGCATTTTTAAGTATAAACTGTTACTGTACTGGATTGAAGGGTCGTTTACATGGCACTCGTATTTGGATACTCTGTTTTCTTTTACCACTGCTCTGAAGGGTGTGTTTAAGCAATGAATGAATGACCATATGAGCATTATTTTTTTTTGTTTCGTGCAACCCCTTTTTCTCCTCCTTTCCAGCCCAGTCAGCACACTTTCCGCAGCAGCATTTTAGTTTTCTGTGTGGAATTGTGACGTTTAGCAGAATAGATGCATAACAAGGACAAGATACTTTTTTCCTCCTTTCCCTCTCCTCCCAGCAGATACCCTGTGACTTCCTCTATTAGTCCATTAATCGCCGTAGCTCAAAATTCAGTCTGATCAAAGGAGCAGAACGAGGTTGAAAAGTGCAGATTCTGGCAATTGCCTTGACTGTTTAGATTCCCCACTGAGCTCATTTAGAGCTGGAATTAAGCTATTCCTGCTGCATTTTTTGTCCTTGGCTGGGTGATAGTGCTGTGCCCAGCGCTGACGGCAGCGTGGTCATCCCACTGCCGGACCCAGCCTGCACCAGAGAGCAGCCTCCGGGAGCCGAGGAGCCAAACCCCCTGTGCCAGGAGAGAGCGGAGTGCTCCTGCCTCAGTTTGATAAGAAGGTCTGTGTTTAGATTGCATTTGTTATTCAGCTGCAGAAAAATTTAACCGAAAGTGCCAGAGTCAATATGGATGATTCTGGTTTTTAATTTAAGCATCAAGTTTCCACTCTTTGCAGCTCCCTTTACTGAGGTTGGTGTGTGGTATGAGTGGGAAGGAAAGAATTTTTTTTAAAATGTAAATGGGAAATTTGTAAACAACATGAAGTTTCTTGTAAAAGTTTTCTTTACGATATAATGACTCACTTAAGGAATACAGTTGGGTTTAATGCCTGTTTATATGTGGAGTTAGAAACTGGTGCTGTTTTCTCTCATTAATAGTCTTGTTGGTTCTTGTTTGCTTAAGGCAAAAATGCAGACTGCTCATACCTGTGTTGTTTGCTGCAGATTAACATCTGATTTTGCAATCCTTACACATCTCAAATTCCTATTGATGTAACCAGGAGTTACAGGTTCTCCAGGAATAGTGTTGGACTCTTGATGTCATTATTTGTGATTCTATAGTTCCCCAAAGTGTGCTAGTATTTCTCAAACAGAAGTAGACTCATTTGATGTGTAAGTTCTTATCTCATTGAAGTGAATTATTGTTACTGAAATGTGAATGGCATTCTATTATCAGGAAATATTATGTATTTAATGGTTTAAGAGTGCTTAAGGTCAGCAAGAACAGAGAAATGCTGATAACATCACCTTAGGCTGTGTGATGGTTCTGAAATGTGAGTAAATCTTTAACTGAAAAAAGTTTTGCTGCACATGTCAGTGTTTTCCTATAGTTTAGGACTTTGTCTGAAACCCCAACATTTATTTATGTTATATTTTACTTTTAAAAAAAAAAAAAAGTAAAGAAAAACTGACCATTTAATAAGAACTTTTTTTATTAAGAAAAAATGTTGGCAATGAGGGGAGAAATGGAGAAATCCATTTCATGCCCGGTGCAGGGTCTGAGCCATTTCCTACATAGGTGGCATATACCTATATGTTTATAAATTTTAATTTTAAAAAGAACTGTGACCTTCATCAGGGACCCTGTGTGGAATAAGATTAGAAAGGAACTCCTGACTTGGGTGTGCTGCTCCATTCTAGGTTGACACAAAACTACTGTTCTTTAGCTTTACAGAGGTTTCCTCAAATTCCATACTTTATAAAGCATTTGTCAGTATAGTGAACTAAAATCTTACTCTCTCTGTGTCTTCTTACTTTTTTCTGCTTATGATAAAAGTGTTGAAGGTTTTCATAAGATGAAATGCTGTCTAGTTGCATTTAAAATACACATTTTTTGCCTATTTCTGTCTTGATTAAGCTAGAGGGAGGGTACCTACCTGCTGTCTAGATTATTGTCAGACTTAACCAAAAATAAAGTTGAATTGTTCCCTGTTCTCTGAACAGAGTTTATTTTCTCCTTCTGAGTACTAAAAGGCTTTTACTGCTGCACTAACATTTTCCAAATAAGACATTTTTGCCAATTTCTGAAGAAACAGCAGAACAAGTACCACCTTAGACATGCTGGAAGGAGTCCCGCGCCATGGATTATAAACTGAAACAGTTGGCCAGAATAAGGAATTAAAGTAATCCCTGATATTAGGAACATGAAAATGAGATGACCTTCTGTATATGCCCTGTGTGGGTTTCTAACCCAGTTGTGCTATAGGCTCCCCTTTCTCTCTGTTCCTCCATACCTTCACTGTGCAGAAAACAAAAGACCAGCTGGGAAACTGGAACACATGCTTGCAAATATTACAGACTTTAAATGCATTGTATTTTTAACGGTAGTTCGTGATTGGAATGACAGGAAGGAAATGAGCAGAAAACATCCTATTCTATCTCTATATAAAATCTCGCTTGTGCAAGATACAGTTACCACAATAATGATCGGACGCTAATTGATTCATTGTGCTGGGAGACAAGTGCTGAGTGGAGGAGCCAGCGGGGTCATTTTCTTGCTCCTACTCCACTTTGGTTGTTTGCTGAGGAAGGGCAGGAGAGGGTTATAAAGCTGCTGCCACTACATTCAGCGCATGTTTTTCTCAGAAAAGAAGAGACACCGCCAGCCAAGATCTCTTTCCTTTGGAAATTGTGGCTGGGAAGGGCCCCTTTGGCTCGGCTGACAAAGTGGGCAGTCAGACAGCCCCTTTCCTGAATCCCAGGCAGGCACCAGACGGCTGAAGGAAGAGAGGCACCAGGCTGAATTAGATTGCCTCCTGCTTTGGACAGTAAGGCAGGGGGGCAGGCTTAATTGCTTTGCAGCTGTTCATTTTTTCCCCTTCTCCCTCCTCTCCCTCCTCTAAGCTGACCCCTGCGGCAGCCGCAGCTCCAGCCCCAAGGAAGCCTCCCCAGCTTGGGGAGAAGTGTCAAACGTTTCTGGATTCCCCTTTTATCAGCCTTTATACCCTTCCCTCAAGTCCAGCAGCAAAAGAGAAGGGAAAGTATTTAGGAAAAAAAAAACCTCCTCAGCACAACCTTGTAATTTGTCACTTTTTTTCTGGGTTAGTTTGTGCAGTGGTTTCTGAATGCTGCTTGTGGCAAGGGGCAGGCTGGGGCAGGGGACAAGGCAGGGACAGGCAGATGTCTCGGGTGCCATCCTTTCGGGAGAGGCAGCTGGATGTCGTCCCTGGCAGGTCCTGGCATCCTGTCCAAGTGCGCTAACTGGGAGAGCCGTGGAAGGAGCCCCCCGTGCTGTGGCACTCCCCGGAGCAGGATTTACGAGACATTTAAGATTTCCTCTCTGGAGCTGCGATGCCGTTTACGCAGCTCTCCCAGACTGCTGCCTGACAGCGTCAGTGTCACTTGGGGTTGATTTGGTGGTGCTCTTACCGATGAAAGAGCCTCGACACTGAAATGTTCTTGACCTGACTATTAAAGGAAAAGCTTTTTTGAACCTCGGAGAACTTGCAGGGGTCACTAGCCCTCAAAAACTGGTTCAGGCCAGACTTACAGATTTGCATGTATCTCATAATCCTGAACTGTCTGAACCTCATGTTTGTGCAGGAAACAGAGTTTGTGTTCTTAATTGCTCTCTCTCCACTCCCAGATTAAAATATTTAAAAATGTGTTTCTGTACCTTAGCAATGAGACCTGCGTCAGCTTTCTGCTCACCTGCTTTGCAGAGAGGGGCTTTGCTTGTCTGCTACTCAGCCAGCCTGCCTGGGTCTGTTCACCTCCAGCAGCAATGTCAAGCTAACCCAATTTTGCAGCTGGTATCAAGTGCCAGAGGCAAGCTTTGTAGATGTCTCTTTAATTCCCACACTTGTAGAATTTAATGTATATTTTCCCTCCAGTTCCACTGACTCACACAGTCCTTGGGGGCGGAGGCAGAGGGAGAACAAGAAGGCTATAACCCAGGTCTAATTTACTCATCTGGTAAAGCTAATCATCAATGAGCCTTTCCCCTCTCCATCCACAAGATAGTCCCTCTCGGGAGTCTTGTTTGGCCTCCCAGTTACAATTATGGCATCAGCAGTTTCATACTTGCCTGTCCTCCTAGGCCAACTGCATCTCCTCTGCCAGGGCGTCCCGTCTGGGTGATAGAACTAAAACATGAAGCTCCTGGTGAGCTGACAGTTCAGCACAGGGCGCGCAGCCCCGCGTGGTTTGGGAGCACGGGCTGCCATAGCACAGGACATATTTGCTGTTCATTTTTTATGATATCCTTAGCAACGTAAACCTGAACTTGAGGTGGGCACCAGTGCAGGTTTTTGGCACGTTCTTTTAGGGCACCAGACTGTAATGGGGATCTTTGCTCGGGGCTGGTGGAGAGATGGAGGCTGTAGCACAGCTACCAGATGCTTTGGTGGTCAGAGGGATTTGTGTCTGTAAGAAATGGATTTAGGAATAAGGTACAGTAGCATGTAAGTGACTTTTTTTTTTAATCTGTTCAACATGCAGCCTACAATAGCTCTGCCAGTTAGATTTGAATTAAAACCGGCTCCACAAGGTACAAAGGCTTTTGAGCCTCGTTGTGGAGACCGGAAATCCATTGTGGCGTCCTGATTAGTGCTGGTGAAATCGGAAACCTTTCCAGGGGCAGATAACAATCTCGCAAATGAAAATATAACCTGTTAATCCTGAATTGTAACAAGGATGATTATGCAACTCCAGGCCAAATCCAGGATGTGTCCTATCCTTCTGCTCCTTGGTCAGAAAGGATTTGCTGGTAGGGCAGGGTGGGATTGCCCCTATGCAGTGCCCGGTCCCCAAAGCACTCCTGCTTTATGCCAGGTCTGTGACCAGAGGCAGGAGGATGGGTGCTGGAAGGAGAGGATAAGCACAGAAATTGGGGTTCACATGTTGGGATTGACCTTTCTGAAGCTCTTGACTGACGTATCTTAAGACGAGGCCTCTATTTAATGTTCCTTCCCCTGCTAGTCGCTGCTGCTAAAGGAAGGGTGGTCTGGCTGGGGCCATCCGTGCTTTTGCAGTCCTATAATAGTCTCTTTAATTATGGGTAACAATAGGGTCTGTTTTTTTCCTATGTTAATAACAAGTTCCAGGGTATAAATAACTCTGCAATTAAAACAAAACACCTAACGATTTACCATTTGACACCTATGCAGACTGCCAGAGCCTTGGCTGTGCAAGAAATTTTTTCTCCTGCCCTGAATATTTTATAATTGTTTTGCAAAGAGCACATGGATGCTCCAGTCATTAAGAAATGCCAACCAAGGTACATTGTGGCACCAGGGAGCAAAGAACAAATACCTGCCTACGCCTGTGCTGAGGCCATAGAGAGCTCTCCTTTCCAACATGCAGCCAGGGTTTGTTAAACTACTTCTGTATATTGACCTTTGTTTTTTTAAGAAAAACATAAACAATCAATATTGCTTAATTGTAGGATACTTTAACTTCTTCAGAGACTTTGCAGTGTCTGTTGGTAAGAGCAGAACATGTGTGGCCATGTAGTGCAGTCTGAAACACCTCAGCAGCTTTCCTGCATTTGGATGTTTGCAGTCAGATGCTGCGTGTCCCTTGCTTTGTGCATTTGGAAAAGCCAGTCTATATGTAAAAATATGTGGAAATAGGCCTGGGGACTCTAATCACATTGGCCAAGGAGATAGGGGCCATGGGGAGAGGGGAGTTCATCTCTGCTTGCAGTGGGGAGGTATGGAGCACTGCCTCTCATTTCTGAGACTGGCTGTGATGTGTTTGATGTGGAGCCTTGCGAATGGAGTTGCTTAAATATACAAGCGTGCCTTAAAATGAAAAAATAAAAGCAGTGCTATTTTGAGACTCTAAAATCAGGGATTATAAATAGCCCAACTGGTGTGTTTCTCCTGGCTGGGTGTGTCAGTCCTAAAACATCACCACAACTGTCACTTCCCTTTGAAGCAGCTTGTTGGCTAATGACCGCAGCAATGGAGCCTCCTCTGCATTTCCATGTTCTCCTGATAAGTACAGGTCACTGATAAGAAGCTCTCCAGGATGACGTGTCCGACACACAAGCCCTTGCTCTGCTGGCTTGGGCCTGTAAGCTTGCACAAATGGGAAGGTGGGTGCATGCTGGTGGGGAGCTGGGATTCAGTGGTGGGAGGTAGCATCAGCAGGGTAAAGCAGAGCTCACTGCTGAGCACAAGACGTGGAGACAGGGCTGCTGAACCCTGGACAAAAAGCAGAATAGCTGCATGGTTAAGCACTGGTTTGGGACTCGTGAGATGTAGGTTTGGCCCTCTGTATTGTCAACCTTCCTCTGTGACTGGTTGGGATTCATCTTTCTGCTCCCAACACTTAGGCTTCTCCTGTGGCCTGTGGAGAAAAAGATCTTTAGAGGGTAATTTCACTTCACCCTGATGTGCCCCCTCAGATGTGAGGGATGGTCTGCACTGAGGGAAGCCTGGACAACGTGTTTAGGCTTGGCCCTTGTCTGCTGGAGGTACCTTTATTCTCCATGTGTGGAAGCAGCAGCAGTGGTGGTGATCCAATACAAAAAAGTCTGTGAAGCTGAAAGTCATATAAGTACCTGAAATAGCTGACTTCTGCCTCAGAAAGCATTTTCATTTCTGTCTTTTTCTGGTGTGGTGGCTGGAAAGAAGTACCTTTGATGGTGTTCCTCTGCCTCAGTACTGCAGCAAGAGACTGGGGACAGGCTCTTCTGAGAGGAATTGTTTCTGAGGGGCTATTTCTGAGAGGAATTCTGGCTGACTCCTGCACCAAGTAATGATATGTTTATTTGCAATATATGGAGCCAGGAGACATCTCTGGGTGATAGGGATCTAGGGACTAGTAAACAAAAGAAGGCAAGGTTGGAACTTAAAGTAAGAAGGCTTGTTTGGGTGTAAAGAAAACAACTATAAAACCAAATAGTGATGGTGCTCAAAAAGGTCTGCAGTGGTGTATCTCAGGACAAGGTGCGAGTGTATCTGCCAAACCCCTGCACTGGTAGGATGCCAACATCTGGGTTATTCTTACAGGAAGCTCTAAGCAGCCTGTACCCTGAAGGTGAAGAAAAGGGAGCTTGTTGGCCTCTCCTTCTTTTCATAACAGATAGAAATGGGCCAGGAATCTCTCCTGGTGTAGCTGAGTCTTCCCCAGAAAGGAGGAGCTTATTTCATGTTCTCTCAGTGGAGGAAAGCTTGCAAATAGGCCATGTCTAGCATCAGTAAAAGCAGCAAAACACCCTGATGTCTGAAGGTTTCCAAGAGTTCATGCTGAATTCTTCCTCTGTATCCTGCTTGAAACACAGAGGAGCTGTGTCCTGACATGATGCTCCCCTAGTGCAGAACAAGCCACTTGTATTTTACGGTGGTAGAGAAAATGATTTCCATCAAAAAACAAATGGGTATGGCAGCAGTGGCAAATAAAGATCTTACAGGTTCAAAACCCAAAAGCTGACAACTCTGGTTTCAAACCTGGATAATTTGAACGAACCACTTAGATACAGTATTTTGGCAATGTCCTGACTGCAGTGGGCACCAGCATCCTCCACCCTGCTGACAATCAGGGCTTGGATATGAAAAGTTACAGTAAGTGCCAGGTCAAAAATTAAGTAAGTGCCAGGTCAAAAATTAAAGCTTTTGTCTGAAAGTGGAGTTGTTACTTCGGTCTGAAAACAGGGACTTCTCCCATTGCTTGCTGTGGTCAGAGTTGCTCCTGGAGGGCAGCAGAAGGACTGATTTAATGCTGCATGTCTTTTTCCTTTTGCGCTGAACTCTTAATTATGCCTGCAATTCACTGGAGATTAGCGGGGAGCGCGGTGCAGAGCCCGAGACCCCCGGGGGGCGACGAGTGCCCAGATCTCCCCTGCCCTGGCCCTGGGTTGTGGTTACCACCGGGATCCGTGGCTCTGGAGGATGCTCACCACCCCCCCCCCACACACAAGCCCTGTTACAGTGTGAAGAAGCTCCGTTTGCTTTTCGTTCCCCCCTCTTCTTCTTCTCTATAATCATTGCAAAACAGGAACAAATGAGTGTGTCACTTTAAACCATGAAACCACTTAGCCCGTAAAGACAGATTTGGCGTCTTTGTGCTGGCAGGGACAGGCCAGCACTGCTCCATAGTGATCCCACTGTTCTCCCTCTGCCCCGCACCCCGCCACTCCCCACCCCCTCCCAGATTTGCTCCGTGTTTGCCTGCCTCTGTTTTTGTGGTTGGTAACCAGCAAAAGAATGGAATGGATTTAATGATTTGTTGGCTGCGGTGCCGGCATGATTAAGTCAATAAAGCTGCAAGCTGAAAACAGTGTAGTTACAGTATATGACTTTAACCTTGTTAATGCATGTTTATGTCCTCCTGCCCACTGTATAGCTGTACATTGCATAAAGAAGATCTGACCAATCTTTAACCCATTAAATAATTCATAAAGTGAGAGCAGACATCAGCTACTTGCGGAGCGGATCAGTAACCATGGGGTCAGCAATAACTTTGGCTCCCTGGACCATATCCAGCATGTTTAAACTCTGGTGATGTCACCAGGCAAGCTTCTAACCTTAATCATTTGGATGGGAACAAAGGGAAGTTAACTGTTGACATGTGGTGTCTCCACGGAAGAACCCTTGAGAGTGCTCTGCAACATCTCTGCTCCAGCCTCCTTGCTTCTTTCATACGCTTCCCTCCTTCCTTGCAGCAGAAGTGTGGCTGGCCAGATGTTCAAAGGCACATGTTTCCTAGACACTTATTATCTTACATGACGGAGACACCGAAATCCCACAGAATTTCAGGGAAATGTTGGCTGACTCAAGGAGGTGGTTTTTGGAGGCACTTGTATGGTTTTTTCAATGTGGATAAATTTTTAATGAAAAGTATCCCCTGCAATGTAAATGACACAGAAGGGCGTATAATATGGATAGAAGGGGGCAGAAGCCAAGGATGTGGGAGGGGCTGTGGAATGAAGCAGGACAGTTCTCACCACAGTGAAAACTCACAATAAAATATCAGGCGGGACTTTCAGGAAAATCCAAGGATTCTCACCCCTAACCACCTCAGCCAGCCTCTTCTTTTCATACCAATCAAGACACAGGCTGACTCCTCCTAGCACGCAGCCCTCTTTACACAGCTCCCAGCTGGGCTCTGAGGGGTTCTCCAGGTGTGGTGATGTCCGTAGTTGTTGCAGCAGCTTCTTTTGCTGACACCTAAGGGGTGAGTCACGGGATCACGGGCGTGTGGCCGGGACATGCTGCGCTCCACTGGTCTGTGCAGCCAGGTTAGAAGCCCTAGGGGACCATTACAACTTGGTGTAGTTTAGTGCTGTTTGAGATGCAACCAGCTGTGGCCAGACCTGGAGGAGAGATGCAGAGAGGAGGACATGACAAAATCTTGTATATGGAGTGAAGCAGGAAAAGGTTCTTCCACCTCTCGCCAGAGAGCAGCATGGAGAGCAGTCCTGCTGCAGGTCTTTGGGGACACAACCCATGGGTATGGGAGAGGCACCATTGCAGGAGGCTGAAGATGTAACCTCCACGCTGCCCCAGGAACTGACCTTCATCCTCCTATTCAGGGAGTAACTTGTAATTCCTTTGGGGGGGGGAACTGAGACAGAGGGAGAAATGCAGCGACTTGTCAATAGTCACGTGAAGAAACTATGTATGGTGGAAGTGGGAACTGAACCTGGTCATGTGAGCCTGAGTCCATACCCCCGGCTCTTGTCCTGTGACTCAGTCATGAAACAAGCTCGCCGTTCAAGATCATCTCCTTTAGAGGTGGCTTGGGAGTTCACCTTTAATGATCCCATTTTCTACGTCTTCTTCTGACAAATTGCACGCTCACAGTGTCCTGAGCTCAGCCTCCCCTGTGTGTCCAAAGGGACGCTTACTTGTGCAGGTAAACCCCTCAGAGGCCGGTGTGCCTGTCTGCACAGCACATATCCAGGTGTGCTCGCGAGCAGTCCTCTGATGTGCACATCTTTGTGTCTAGGACTGCTGGGGCTGCTAAAGGCACCCAGGTACAAGCTCTCACATGGTTATTGGTGGGCCAGATGGCCGCATACAGCAGAGTATATCTCAAACTCCACTATATCAGCCCAGCAGTGAATGTCCCAGGTGCCAAAAGATACGTACCTTGAATTGGAGATTAGAGCCAGGACCTCCAGTCTGCTGCTGCCAGCATCTGCTGCCAGAGACCAGTGGGCAGACTGACCCCCACAGCTAGTGCTGATTGTCCTCACTCAGTTATTCCCTGTTGCTTTATGGGTGTGCTAATGAAGACTCTTAAATTAATTTACTCTGCTCTTTTTTTTGGTTGGTTTGGTTTTGCTGTAATCCAGAGCAGCAGTCTCTGCTTCAGAGAAGGTGCTCCAGAATTTATGGCAAGTCAAATCTGATCAGAGTAGAAATTCTGTGTTCCATTTTCTTTGTTTTCAGCTTGGAACATTGTGTGATGCACCTGAAAATCTTTCCTTGCCGGTCTATTGATTTCGATGAATGAACCCACATATACCTAGTAATGTTTTATTATCGCTCACTCACCATAGGGTGGTAATTTTTGTGCATTGACTGCATTTTTTTTTTCTGCTTGATGGAAAACAAAGTCGCTCCAAGCATATGCTAATGCCGAATGGGGGGGGTCCCAACTTCTGACCCATAGCTAATATCCTGCAAGTCACATGAAGCTACCAAGGATTCTTGAGCTGGAGTTCGAAATGCCTGTGTTATCAGCAAATAAACACCATTAATTGCTTCTAATATGTCATGCAGTGGTTAAATGACAAGATCCTTATTAATATGCGTGTATATCAGCCTTTTCAGTGTGTGTGAGGGGGAGTATGAAGTGGTAAAATTATTTAAAATTAGTGGGGAATATTTACAGGAAGGCATAAAGAACTGTCAGTTGAGGAAAGCAGCATTTTATGTTCTTGTCCCGGGTGACCTTGCTCCAAGGACAAATCAGAGCTTGATGAAATGAAGCTGCAGATGGCTAGTGATCTCAACTCTGTAATAATGAAATGACACAAGAAAAAAATGAGACATCTACAGTTTGTAAATACAATCTGAATGGAAGGGGAGAAAAGGAATTTTTAAGGGGAGATTGAGTTGACTTGGTTACAGCAGTTCAGCTTCGGGTGTTTTAATAATAATTTCCATTTTAAAAAATAATGGAATCGCTCCTTGTTCCCCATGTTCAAGGTCATCCTAATACATTTTTCTTTTTTAACATGTCAATATCTTGGTTTTAAACATTTGATCATAAGGACTACCTAGTCACAACCTACTTTGTATCCATTGTTTTAGCATATTATTTATCACTGCATTTTGTTTTGTAGGCTGTGGTGGTGATTTTTGGCACCTGATTGGGTAGACGATCTGATACAACCATTTTTGATGTTTGAGTAGTTTCATCTGTTAGGAAAGAGTAAGCTTGGAAGAGGTTTAATACTGAAAAAGTGATGTGATACTTTGTGCCAGAGCGTGCTTTGTTTGTGCTCTCACATGAGAAATCAGGAGTATATACTGTTGGGTTTTGCATGTGGGCAGGTTTTCATGCAAAGAGCTTCTCAGAAGCAGTTAGGAGGCCAACTGCTGTTGAAAGTTAACAAGACTTGGGCATCTGCCTCTGCAAACTGAACCTTTGCATGAAAAGAAAACAGAAATTAATGGAAATGTTAAGTTAGAGAAATCAAGGGCTTTGCAGGTCTCTGTGATCCAGACCACCTCACTGCAGTTCTCAGAGCTTTTCTGAAATGGGCACGTAGAGAACTGATTTCTCCCATTAACTCAAGATTTCTTGACTTTCACTTTGTTAGAGTGAAATCTTCACTTTTTTGTGATCAGATCTTTTCTGCTCTCCCTAGTACGTAAATTCACCAGCTAATCACTGCATTTCTCTGTAGCAGCTTCTGCCGAGTGTTGAGCTAACCCAGGTCCTTTTGAATCTCATCGACACCTCTGAGAGCATGCCTTGACATAACACAAGGATTACTTGAGTCAAACCACTTTACAGATACGAGATCCTGTAGTTTGTCATCACAGCTAGTGCAACCTTGTAGAGACAGGCAAAAGGACTATCAGCCAAAACTGGGTGAGATAAATAGGGTTTTGGATTATCTCATTGAATTTATAGACAAGCTGTCCTCCATGGGAATGAGAGCTTGGTGTCAAGGGTTGGAGAATCATGATAGTTGTACAAGCCAAATGTAAAGATTTTGTTCTTTCTGGAGAATTTAATTTTGGATCTTGACTATGTGTTATATACACAGGTGCAAAACACCCATCTCTGCATCTTTGGGTGTATACACATAAAAACAGTAACAGATACAGTTTATGTTAAAGTATGGTGCTACAAAGACTATGGGGGATGAGTCCAGCCCAGAGCATTGCTCTCAATTGGAAGAAATGTGCATTAAACACTGCAGGTACCCAGGTCCCATTGCCATCAGGCATCTGGCAGAGCCTCTGTGGGTCTTTAGTGTTTCTGAAAGGTTTGCTTTTCTTTTGGGATGGTGAAGTAAAGCTGTTCTCTGGGCTACCTTCACCCAGGGCCTGGGAGTTCACCTGGGCCAAAGGATCTGTTTGCAGGAGAGCTGCTGTTGCTAAAGTCTTGATTGTGCCTCCTTGCAAGCACTGCAGTCCCTGGGAGGTTGTGTGTGTCTGTGATACACCAACTCTCCCATCCGTGTTGTGCCTCAGGCTTTTGGCTGCTCCCAAAACTGTTTCCCATGTTCTTTCTAACAATGTGGTGCTGGTAACAGCATCACAGCTTGATTTCGACTTGCCTGCTAAAGGATGCATTTCTATCTAAGAGAAAAATGACTGTTGAAATAATTCATTCTGGATTTTCTGTCTTTCTGTTGCTCTGATTGCTGCTACTCTTCAATGGCATGTTTTGATGGATGAAACCAACTCTGAAAATTTTGGTAGAGTACTTGCACAAAAGCTTTAACTAACTCAATTTATTTTTTAAGAGGGGAAATGAACTCAGTTTCCATCTTATTAAAATGCTGGGTGCATTTTTTAAAGCACTTTGGATACTTTGATGGGATTTTGTTTTGTTTTGAACAGCATGCAGTATAAGAGTAGCTATAGGGAAATTAGTGTTTCATGTGCTTTGCTTGAAGGGAGGAGATCCTGATACAATTGCTAGCCAGGTGTGGTGATCTTGTCATTGCACCTAGCAAAGAAGGAGGACTACCTTTGAAGGAAGCTGTGCATGCTCATGCCATATGAAAAGAAAGAAAAACTTAAAAGAACTTCTTTTTTTTTAAACAAAACCATATACCCACGGATTACTTACAGTCTTCAAACAAAGCCTTTTCCTGACTGACAGCCCCCAAGATAAGCTTAGTAACTTGAGTCTGGTAGTATTTCACATGCTTGTATATCAAGTAAATGGGTGAAAGATGGGTAAAAAAAAAGATCCACTGAGCTGCACAGTTTGTTTTATCAATGTTCATACGTTGTGTTAAAGCAAACACGCAAACAAACAAAAAGCTTTGGAGCGTTTCTGAACTGAAAGGCTGTTTTATCTTGAAGAGCATCTCTGAATTGTGAGCAGAATAGAGGAGAGAAAAAAAAGACAGAAAACTTCCAAAGAGGAAATTGAGAGTTTTGTTAAAGGCAAGAAGCAGAGGCAAGAAGCATACATCACCCCTGACTTCCGCGTGAAGCGAATGATCATGGCATCTCACGGGCATCACCCTCTGTAATGGGCTGACACGATCATTCTGCCAAACAGTGACCCTGGATTTTGTTTGCTTTGTTTGTATGCATTGGCCAAACAGATTCACCCTCTTAGTATCTGCTTGGATTAACAGCTGTGGAGGCAACGATCCTGCTTCGGAAGGGTGGCATCGAGGTTTTCTGCGGGGCTGCATAACGTTACTAGGCACCATGAGTCTACATGTGGCTTCTCTGTAGATCTAAGCATGAAACTCTTACCACCATGACATTTCTATGGGTGAGGCTGCTTTAATACTATTAGTGTTTTGATTGCTTAGTTTGTAGTATTTGTAGAGTCATTTTGCCTAGAAGTCTTGTTCCTGGACTTCAGGCTGAAGTGTTGCCCAGGCCTGCAAGCCCCACCAAGGCGATGCAGCTCCCCTACTAGAGCGGAGTGGAGGCACCGGCAGCCGGGCGGGAGCGCAGGGAAACACAGAGGCATTACTCTGAAACTAGTATTTGCATTTCCTCAGCAGAGTACAGAACTCCCCGTACGTAACAGATGTTCTTAAAATACAGAACAAAACTCGGTTAATGAAACTTCACCCCACCCCTAGAGAATTGCTGTCCCTGCTGTGAATCCGGATCCACCCGAGCTGCTGGCCTCAGAAATCGGTAGCACGGGCTCCTGTCCTGTAGCCATGCTTTTCCTCTCTAGTTTTTTTTAAACTGTGTGATGTCTTGGTACACACTTAAAGCAAAATTATCTTTGGTTACAAAAAAAACCCAACCTGGTGGAAAAAGCAGTTTGTCCCGTTCTCATATTTACAGCAAACATCTACCCTGAGTGACCCATTTCCTTTGGTCTTTTCCTTTCCTGCTGGGGTGCTGTGGCTCCTCTCAACAGCTCTTCTGGTTTAGGCTCTGTAATTACTGGATTCATCTGGATGCGCCATGGAAAGTGGAGGGAATATTTCTCAAATCGGCAGTGTCTATTGAAATGGAATAAACTTTTAAAATGCAGATACTATATGCATTTTTAATTAGACACGTTTCCGTTCTTCCACTGCTGCTGAAGCTTTCAGTTAGGAAGTGCAGTTCTTCCCCTGCTCTGCAAATATCTACCGAAAATTGCAAAGCTGCCTGTCTCCCTCTCAGTAACCTTGCTGTGACCTGGTTATCTGTTAGAACCACAAAGAATTCAGTCCCTAATTAGTCCATCTGTTAACTATTGAAATTCATGGCTTAGTTTTATTGTCTGGGTCTGTAACATAATGCTGAATGGTCTCACCTGGCAGCTTATTTCTTATAAAGCAAATGTGCCTTTCCAAGAGCCATTTTGGTGCAGATAACTGTCTTTTCAGCATTGGACAAATGACTCTGTCTAGCAGCCTGCGGTCCCCTTCATGCCCTCACTGAAATAAATCGTACATCTCCAATAGCTCTGGGCTTAAGTCAATACAATTTAACATGTACATTTCTTTGTTATATTCTTTGGAGTTACAGCATAAGAGCAAATGGGATAGTTTAATAATGATAAATTAGTTTAGTGTTTTCACAAAGTCCTACAAAACAATGAATGCTCTTTATTGAAGATTAGAGGGATTTTTACATATTTGCCAAAGAGCGATTAAAGCTCTAGCTCAGATCCTCAGAACGTCTTGCTTTTAAATTCTTTTTGGACTGTTTGTTAATGAGGATTCAAAGGAATTAGGGGCCATAAATTTCTTCATTCTCGCTTAAGTGAAGCCACAGAGTGATTACTGGATGTATAACTAAGTGCTGGGGACTGGAGTTTATCAGCCACGTTCACACAGAACAATTCATCTCCACGCTTATTTACTGCAGTTGTGCATCTTGTGTGTAACCAGATGATGGGGCTGGGCAGGTTGGGCTCCTCAGTGGGTTTTTAGAAGGGTGTAGATTCATAAATACACATGGTAGGTCTCAGTGGGACTGTTTGCACACTGTCCATTAAGTGTGTGCCCAAATGTTTTGTTGGAGCAGACCCACGCTCACTACAAATGGACACAGTAATCTGCAGATGCATTTGCCCAGTCTGAACAGCCCATTGTGCACCGGCTGGGAGGGACTGGTTTCACTGGGCTGCGCAACAGCTTTTACAATTGCAGTCAGTGGCTGAATACAGACACAAACAGTACGTGTTCCTGCAAACCTGGAACCTGGTTCTTTCCTCCTTGCTCTTGAAACGAATGCATGAGATACTGAGACGAAACCATGAAGCCCCAGTGCCCCTCTGGAAGCCCAGGGTGTGCTGCAGGAGCTCTGGACCTGCTGGGCGACACTTTGCCTGGCAGCAGAAACACATGCTCCAAACACATGCTCTCCAATCCCAGGTCTGTGCTGCTTGGTTAGGGATTCTGCCCATTTGATGTTTTAATACGAGGTTTTGGAGTTGAAAAATGGCAGAAAATCTGATACCTACATGCAAACACTTTTTTTTTAAAGTTGAAGAAGAAGAATCCCCCACAGGCGTCCATACCCTCCAGCACAGCTTAGAGCTGGATCAGCTGCATGGCCCTTTGGGGGTGAACACCCACTTCCATCATTCCCAACTTTGACACTAGAATCCTCCTCTTTTTGCTGTCTTCCTGGATTTTTAAAAGGGATAGTCCGAACTATAGACAAGATTCTGGCTTGTTTGGCTTGGCCTTACTATGGGAAGGAAAGTGATTTTTCTCAGGGAGTGATGAAAAGGAAAAATGTTTAAAGTTCATTAACCTTTGGTACAGATAACAGTGTCCTTTAGACTACACCAGAGCTATTCTTAGTCATGACGTTTGAGTGGTTATTTTTTATTGTAAGGGAATACAGTAGTTCCCACTAGTGGTGAAAAGAGAGAATGTCTTCCTTTTTTTTTTTTTAAATTTTTCTCTTTTGGCTTAACCTAAATGTGAACTGTAGAAGGCAAGATTTTGAATTCATTCCTTGTCTTCCCGTCTATGCTATTTTGTCCTAATTTCCCCAAAAGCAATATTTATATCTATAGATTGTTTCTTTACGGGCTAATTAAGTGTTATACAACTTTGCTCTGAAAAACTCAGCAAGCCATTCTGTATATTTGCAAATGAACGTAGCTGATTGTTGTTATTGCTATAGGGTGCCTGCAGAAAATCCCATATAATTAAGCTGTTGTACTGCTACAGCACAAGAGCTGCAATTAGTAATGTGATTTACACTTCTTTACCATTAATAACATGGGAAAATCAACATTATTTTCTTGATGATGTTTAGGAGAAATTAGAATGAGGTGGACATGATTAGGAAGAGAGACTTTAATGTTATGACTTGTTAATGCAATAGCCCTGAGCAAGACATCAGAATGATTGTCCTTGCACTAAACTCATTTGCTTCAGTAAGCACAGACCCTCTGCACGCAACAAGACAAGTTTGGAGGAAATTGGATAGATGGCAGGGATTTTGGTGGTATGAACATTTCAGTGTCTTTCATGTGCAGAGTACACAAACTGAATCCCTTCACTTTCAAATATTCCCCTAGAGGCAATCTGCATTATTCAAAGCTTAACTATGGCTGCAGAATCCTGTCTGACATGAAAGCAGAGTGCTAGCTTTACAGGAACTTTCATATTTACATCTGTAGTAAATCATATTTATTTTTTCCTCCCCTCCCTCTTTTTCTGTGGGAGAGAGGGAGCAAAGTGGGTAGGAGGGAAGGGGAAGGAGAGATGTCCAGCAGAATTGTAAGCAAAGCACCAGTAATAAAGCCTAGTCTTATGAGACTGCCCATGAATAGGAATGATAATGAGAGCGGTGATGAGCTGCAGGTTTGTGTCTTTTAGCAAATTATCTAGCAGGCATTTACATTTCATCAATTGTGCTTTTGCATAATAGACCAAAGTGCTACAACAAAAGGAGGCACCATAAAAATGAGTAATTTCAGTGACCTTCTCGGTAATCACTCTTACAAAGAACATCTTGGAAGGAGTTGGGTGATTCCTCATGGTGAAGCTGCTATGGAAAGGTGCCCCAGGCCTGCCTAGTGACAAATGCCTTCCAAGGCTTTCTCCTGGCCACTCTGAAACACGGCTTGTATCCTGTTTTCTCCATCTGAGCATGCTTCTAATTGTCAGATGTCAAAAGGCAACAACCATTTTCTTCTTGCTTATCTCCTGATAACATTGATTCTTAAACAAAGGATGTGGGCTTCCATTCTGAAAACAAAGGAAGCATGGCCCAGCTAAGGATGCTGGATATAATATACATACTTCTCCCTGCCAATAATAACAAAACATCATAAATAATATAGAAGCTGGATGTGAAAATGGAGAAAGGGGAATACACTGGGACTGCTGTGCCTGGGTACAGCACTTACAGCTTCCCTTCTTGTCCTCAGCGAGGCCTTGGCTTCTTCCCTCGTTTTTCTCTTCTATTTCCCTGACTACCTGCCAGCTCCTAAGATGTTTAGACTTCGGTATTTTTTAAATTCTTTTCTGGGTTGTGTCTTCATGGTGTTCTTGTGAATTTTTTTTCCTTTCTCCCCCAGTGCTTTTTCTTTGGAGGCAAGTCCTCAGCTGGTGAAAGTCAACTCAGATCTTTCACTGGGGACTTACAGCGAGGCCAGTCTGCGCCAGCCAGGAATCGGTCCCAGTGCATTACTGATTTGTGCCCAGCCACATCTGACCCTGTGTTCTTGCATGTTCTTCTCTCCTTTTGATACTCACAGTTAGCTCTCTTCATTTGTCTGGTCATGGAACCCACAAGAACCACTTCAATCATCACTTCGTGATGTCTTCCTCATCTCTTCGAGTGCCTGGTCTGAGGGCATCTTTTCCCCTCTTCTGCCTTTAGTTTGCTATTTTCTTTTACTGTAGGCTTCTCATTCACATTCAGTTGCCAAATCCTGCTCTGATGCAACTTTTCTTTCCTTGTGTCTCTCAGTGTAACAGTTGGAGAACTGGTGGGAAATGTGACGCTTTACTCACATCCCTTCTGCCAGCCAGGCAGCCATGTGACATCAGTAGTGGTAGTGAATCAGTCCTGTACCCTTGGGCTAGTAACAAAGAATTTTGGATTAATCTTCTGCTTCTCTCACCTCTTCTTGTGCTGAGCCTCAAAAAATTAGAGCAGTCTCCTGCCCCTCACTGTCCTCACTGTGACATGTGGATCTTTGTGAACCCACAAGGTGTTTTGGCCTCAGGACAGCCAAAGACCAGAGAGAGGACATCAGCAGAGAGGATAAGGGCTTCTGTTGTTATCTCCCTGATGAGATTAATTTTATTTTTTCATCTTTCTTGGCAGGATCAAAATCCTGGAATTGTTGCCAGACTTCAGGAGCCGGGCTCCATCCCAAGCGGAGGCTCAGTGCCGGCACCAGCCACGGTGAACGGGTACACCATGAGGAACCATTTACTGAAGCAGCAAATAATAAAACGACAGCTGATGCAGGTACAATGCCGAGTGCCTCTGTGGGTTGTTGTGCTGTCCACCTCACTGGGAAGGACAGGACTAACTGGAATGGGGAAATCACCAGTCAGCAAACACTAAGGAGTGACCCTGGAATTGCCGGGTTGAGTCAGACTAGGGCTGTGGTGAGTCCAGGGTGTCGTGCCCAAGAGAAGCCAAGGCCAAGTGTTGCTCAGCAAGTCCAAGTGCAGATCTGCCCACTCGTATGCAAGGGAAGGATTCAGTCATCTCCGTATCATTGCAGTCATCCTTGGTCAGCCGCAGACTTAGGAGGGAAGATGCAGAGAAGGGAGGCTTGGAGAGTGAGTCAGCCCCAGGAGAGATCTTCATGCTTGCCTTGCTATCTGGTTTCCTGGGGATTTACTAGAGCAGATGTTAGACTCCAATTTGTCCTGGACTTGGCTCGACTCTAGCAGCAGAAGTCCCTGTATGAGGTTTGTAACATGCTGTGTGAAGGAGCAGAGGTGGGGGAACCCCACAGACGAGTTGCATGAGGCAGTGCTGAACATGTGTATCTGCTGAAGGCTGGACTTCCTAATGCTACACTGTTGTCAGGACACCTTTGCATGAAGGGGCATGGGAGCAGTTAAGATCTGGTCTGAAATGAACTGTCTGGGCTGAGTCTCATCAGAGGGGGATGTGTGGGTGTGTGTGTGTTTGGGAGGAGTTGTTAATGGTGGCGGTGGCTACACTTCAAGTGTCTGCTGCTATTCTTGCTTGTCAAGAGACTGTAACGTGACTGTTATGCCCCTTGTTTTCCAGGAAAAGCAGAGACAAAACATGCTGGGAGTAACATCTGAGCAGAGGAGTTTGTTTGCGGCTCAGCAAATCAATCAGTTCCAAGGTAAGGAGGGAGATGGTGTCCTATAAAAAGCCAGGGCCTGGTGTCTGGTTAAATACAGGGCACTTAGAATCATAGAGTCATTTAGGTTGGAAAAGACCTCTAGGATCATCAAGTCCAACCCTCATCCCAACATCTCCCTGACCACTAGACCATGTCCCAAAGCACCACACATACTTGTTTTTTGAACACCTCCAGGGATGGTGACTCCACCACGTCCCTGGGCAGCCTATTCCAGTGCCTTAATGCCAATCACTTAATGAGTCTCTGCCCTGAGATAAAAGCATTTTACATTGCATCATATATCATGAGATTCACCCCATTTCCTTATTGCTCCAGTAATAACTCTGCTACAGAGAACACAGAGGAGAGGCCCATGTAGTGAAAGACTGAGCAGCAGCCTTTGAAGGCTCTGCCATGCTTCCAGGGTGAACATGTGCTCACCAGCTAATGTGTCTCTTTGTTTGCAGCCGTGCAGCAGCCCCTTCCCGCTGACTGCAGCCAGGTGATGCCGGCTCCTCCGCCCAACCACCGCATGCTGCCGTCTAACCCAGCCATGCTCCAGAGCTCCCTGGGCTCTGGCATGGCCCCAGCCCCCGCCAGCCAGAGCAGCGGGTCGATGGTGATGATTCCACACAACCCTGGCAAGCAGCAGGGGATTTTCCCACCTAATTCTGACTTTAACATCCCCCTGCGGCCGAGCCAGAACTCGCTGGGCATGAGCTCGGGGTGCCAGACAGCGCACAGCCACTCCGCGGCGCGGCCGAGCATGCCGATGGCGGGCTTCAGCTCCGCTTCCCTGGCAAACCACTCTGCCACCCAGCAGCACCTGAGGCAGCCGAGCATGCCCAGAATCCCCAACGTCTACCCCGGCTCATCCGCCCAGATGTGGACGCCGACCGCGGTGCCGAGGATGCCAAATCAAAGCCAAATAGATACCAGCCTGCAGCAGTTCTCCGGTAACGCTCTCTTCTCCAAGCAGACCGCGAGGCCGAGCGCGCCGGGGCAGCAGTTCTCCCAGCCGGCTGTGGTGCCCCCGAATCAGATCGCACCCGGTGTCCAGGTCAGGCAGATGCAAAAACTGAGCATGGGGCAGTCTGGCCAGGGCTTGAGCTCCATGAGTAATCAGAACTTGAGACACAATTTAACCAGGGGACCGTTGCCAGCGATGAATGTTATGAAATCGATGCCACAAGGAGTGTCCGGTTTTAACCAGCTCAATCCTGCCCCAGGCCTTGGCCCGCCCAACTACCCCTCCACGGGCCAGGCGCCCGAGGCCTTCAGCAGGATGGGCAGCGCTGCCGAGCTGCCGCAGTACGACTTCGTGTCCCAGCACAGCGGCTCCATCATGCCCGCCAACGACACCGACTTCCTCGACTCCCTCATGAAGAACAGCGGCAGCAACGATGAAGAGTGGTTGAACAATCTGACAATGATAGATGACATTTTGGGACAGCACACTCAGAGCTCCGGGCACGTTTAGCTGGTGGAGAAGCGCTCTGCTTGTAAATAACACACGTGTGGCTTTGGAACATGACAGGCAGCCCGTGGAAGCCGCCACCAATTTCAATACTGAATGAACAGACTCAGCCAATTCTTTGCCTGCATCAAAGTTTAATATTGGCAGTTTTTCAGATGACTGTATATATTTGAATATTTTGTAAATTATGTTTTCCTAAACCTTAAATGTAGAAGTATTTATACTTCTTTGCTGGACTGTTTGTAAATAAATCTATAGCATAACTTTTGGTTTTATTATAGGGATTTCATTATACCTTGTTATAAATATGCAAATAATATTGTTAGTTTCAGTAATACTGTGTATTACAGCATAAAATACTTATGTTTTTGACATAACTTAACACATGAACTAGGGGTGTCATTGCAACCAGACTAAGCAGAAATCACATGTGGCATCTGTTCTCCCATATCAAAAGGAAGGATTGAAAAGTTGCATTAAAAAAAGGACAATCCATTGAAGGAGCTGCTGATCCCGCTGTAGCTCGGTCTTGCAGCCCGGTTCTGGTATGTAGGGTCCATCCAGGCTCCTAGTGCATTCAGGGATCTGCCCGCTGAGATCCATTTGGAAGATCCCGGGCATGTTCTCAGCTTGATACACTTCAGTAGGTCGATCCAACCCTGACAGCCCCCGTCCAGTGTCCTGCAGCGAGTGTGTGCTGGTGATGCTGCAGCTGTGACCGGCATGTCGTGTCCTGCACTGGGGACGCTGGGGAGAGGACTCTGCCGACCCCCCGGCCGTTGCACCCTGCAGAGAGAAGGTAGCTCTGGTTTGCACACCTCTGCCATGTATATTTGTAGTGTACAGGTGATTTGTTCCTGGTTTTAAGGCTTTTCATAATTTCTGTTTTAATGTGAGACTTTTTTTCAGGGGAAAAGTCTATAAACATTAATAGTTAATTTTTTGATGTTTTTCTGTCAGCTACTATTGTCCTATGTATATTTAAGAGTCTGTTTATAAAAGATTCACTGTACTGTAAACTTCTTAAAATGTTCATACTTTGTGTAATCATATTTTAATAGTCACGTCATACTTCGCAATACATTTGTAATATAACGTCAGCTTCAAGCACAGAATGTTTTTTTCTTCATACCATAATAAACTGCCAGGGGAAAATTGCATATACTTTATGTGCTCCTTTCTCAGCTACATTTCATACCTGCAGATATTTGAATTAATTTGATTTGTCCAGGATGCTACAACGTCAATCTAATAACATGTACAAATGCATGTGTACTGTTAGTAGAAGAAATGGGCTAGACAAAGAACTGAAACTAGATTTAATTTTATTTTAAGATGGGATTCCTTAGGCCCACTCTCCTTTTCCAGTGTAACTGCAGGTGAACGTGAAATTAATCTCTGTTGATTTTTTTTTGGTTTTACATAGCACCATGTTTATTGCAGTGATAGTTCTTGTTTCTGAATGCCCGTATCAGTTGGCCCATCAGAAAATAAAGCCGTGCCCAGCGTGAGGTGACGAGGAGGGCTGGGGGGCCATGGCACAGTCCCACCTTGCTCATTCATGGACCCCTGCGAGGGTGGCGGTGGGTATGGCATGTCACTCCCTTGACACAGACATCGTCTGACAGGAGAGCTGGTGCCTGCCCTGGGGGAGGCGAGGCTGGGAGGAGGGGTAGGAAGGAATGGGAAAATTTTAGCAGTCTAAAATAAATGCACAAATAGAATCTGTAGCTAAAATTGTCTCATTTAAAAAGAGCCAGATGCTGCCCCAGCTTCCTAGGGCTGGTGGAGAAGGCATGTTGGTGCTGCCCTTTGCCCCAGACACGCTGTGAGCACGCAGGCCTGAGGAAATCTCCCCGGGGGACCTCCCTCAAATTGGTCCATGCTGCAGGGCGGGGTTTGGCAAAGTCATCCCTTGATGTCCTTCTAGAAGCCCATTCTCCAGAACCGAATGGCAGAAAACAGCTCCTGAAGTCAAAAATGAGAGGGGACACTTGGCATGTAAAGATCTACTGCTGGTGCTCAGGTGGGCAGGAGACCTCTCCCAAGCACAACCACCCCAGGCCTTGTCAGAGTTCTGTGTGGCTTCATGATGGCAAAGGCAGGTCCTTGTGGTGCAAGAGGCTCTGAGGGGAATGGCCCTTAACCGGCTTCATCCTGAGAATGGCATGTCCATGTGTGAGATCAGGGCAAGGAGGAAAGAAGCCAGAGTTTCCAGCAGAGGAGATCAGCCCCACCAAACAATTGCCCACAACAGGCTGTACAACTCAGCAAGTGTCTGAATGAGACAGAAATGCCGACTCGCCTCCAGACACCAGAGAGGGGGAGAAATGCCTCCGACTATGTCTGTGGCGAGGACAAAGGTGAGTTTGTTTGGCTGTGAAAGCTGGCACCGTTTCAGCAGCTTTTCTGTGGCGAGCTCTGTCCTGCCAGGGAGCAGCGCTGGCTGCGGCTGGGCCGCCGCTGCTGTGTGGAGCAGCCGGTCTGACCACGGGTCTGGGAGCCAGCAGTGCCTGACCCCCTGTGTCAGCAGCACGGCCCTCACAGATGGCAGAGAAGGCTACTGCCCACACCTCTTCTCTAGGATATTAATAAAAACAGCACAAATGCCCTCTTTTCATTCTTCATTCTGTTGGTGTCAATGCACCTTTCAGCTTTTCAATTCTGCTGGATTTGGGTTACAAACATCTTCAAAAGCCAGCTGTTCCCCACAGAATTTATGGGAAACAGTTCATCTTGTACCTGCGTTGTGTACCCACTTGTTTTCACTGGTTTTTTTTGCCTAGCTTTTGAGCTGGTAGAGCTTTTCACCCCGCCATATCCCAGTTCCTCATGTCTCAGGAGGGAATGATGTTCTTTCCCTGCTACTGCAGTGCTATGAGGAGTCAGAAGTCAAGCTTGGAAGAACAGGACTAAGTATGATTGTCTTGCCATCTTTGGTTGTACTTGTAACTGCTGATTCTTAAACGTGTCTTTGGAGGGTTGGCACATAACTGCAATGGCCAGTGCTTTCCTTGGGTTGCAGCCCAAGAGCTGGGCTCAGCAGGCTCTGAGTGCAGGGTCAAGGCGTGATGACCACAGGGTAACATTTCATCAACAGCAGCACTAGCACTGCAGTTCAGTGGTGTCAGAGTGTAACAGGTAATGACTCTATCACAATGAATGTTCTGTTTTGTTCTGCAAAAAATACCTTTTTCTGTACTCTGCTTTTCGCTTCTCTCTGCTTAAAGTGTAAAAACACCCAAAGTCTGATCCTGCCTTCACCTTCATGGTCTGTATCTCTAAGGTGGATAGTTACAGCTAGTGAGGGAGGAAGACTCAATATGTCTGCACAGTTCTCCCATTGCATTTACTGGACTAGCAGATCACACCACAAGATGTATGTAGACTTATGCCATGAGCCAAATTCTGCTGCCTTGCATGTAGTGTAAAAACAGAATAGGGCTCCTGAAGGCAGTGGCGTAGCACGGGATTTACACAAACATAAATAAGAGCAGCATCTGGTGCTGTCGAAGTGCAAAATTAATTTGGATTTCTAAAATAGTTACAAGGAACGAAGTGTCTGACAGCATTCGCTGTTGAAAGCTATCATTTATTTCCCAAACAAGTTACGTCACCAGACTGCCCTCATAATTATGGCCATGAAAACAGAGGCAAGGCAGTAAGCTTTTTCCTCTTGGATTCTAAAATAACATCAAATGCCTATAAAAGCCAGAATTTCCAAAGACCTCACTAAAAGCCTGTCTGTCTGAAAGGTTAGTACCATAGGTAAGTCAGACTTACTATGGAAAAATTCTCTTTGTGGATTGTATTAATCTAAAGCAGCCCATTTTTGACAAAGGCAGAACAAACACCCTCATACCTGTCAGAAAACATGCAGGGAGCACCTAGAGAGAGATGTCATGGGAGTCTGGATCAGGCAATTTCCCTGCGAAGCCCAGCCCTGACTTATGCAGAACCTGAGCTCTCCTGCTTGATGGCTCTCCAGGATTGATTACATGTCTTTCTTAAGAAGCTTTCAACAAAGGAAGCTGCACTGATGTTGAAGTGTAAGGTCAAGATCTCCTCTTGTGTAGGATGTTGTAAATCAGGAGCCATTGCACTGCCTGCAGCAGGGCAACCCCTGATTTACACCAGCCTGGGAGTGGGAGCAAGCACCTGGCAAGAGGCTGGCACTTGCCTCCTGGTCCTGCCCCGCTGGCCCCGTGCGGTGGGATCAGGGCCGCAGATGTGCAGGGTGGTCCCATGAGAGGACCCGCTCCATGCTGGCACCTGGCTGAGGGCAGGCGAGGCTGAGGGACGGGGTGAGGGCGAGCAGCCGGCGGCTGAGCCCGCTCAGCCTCCTCTCCTGCCGTCGCCGCGCTGCAGGGCAGGTGGCACAGGCTCCGGTGGGAACACTTGGCCCTGGCACATCTGCCCAGGCGTCTATTCAGGCTGAGCTCAGGTTTTGGTGCTCAATGCCAAATTAATGCCTGTTTCACCTTCTATTCCCTGCTGTACATAGAGCAAATTTAAAGGAAAAAAAAGGAAAGAGTCTGGAAGAGAGTGAAGTGTTTTAAATACCAATAAGGGTCTCTCCTGGGTAAGCTAAAACACAAGTACTGGTTGGCAGCTGCAGGAGTTACTGAGAACTTAAGACTTTGTCTGGTCAAGAGGCCTCCTGTGTATAATCCTGCATAAAAGACAGGGAAAGGCGCCTTATTAAAGCAGCCAGGCTGAGACCAGTAGAGCTGTAGTTAATCACAACCATTTTCTTTGCTCCCTCCCCACTCACTCGATGGTTTTGTAGCACCATGCAGAACAAATACACTGTTCTATACACGTCTTGATCCATTTCCCGTTATGGAGCAGGTCTGGGACTTGGCTTTCACCCTTGCTCTGCCCGAGGCAGCCATTGCCTAACAAGGGCTCGCACTGTCTGCACTGGGCTGTGCGTGCTGGTGTTGGGCTGTGGGTGCTGGCGGGCTGGTGAAGTGCTGGGGCCAGGGCTGCAAGCCCCAAGTTGGAATTGACCTGTGGATGAGTCCCAATCCAGTAATATGTTTTGTTCCCCAAGTGGTTCCCCAAAGCCCTGGAGGCAGAACCTGGCCCACCTGTGTGAGGACCCAACTGCCCCCAGGTGATCATGGTTGGGGTGGTGGGTGAGGCTAGAGCTATATCAACCAGGAACTGACCAGTTTGAGAGAAGCAGCAAGGAGATGATTAGTTTAAAGAGGGGTCCCGAGGAAGAGAGCTCCTGTTGGGGACAGCTTGCTGAGCATTCTCAGTGGTGTGTTCCCCCTTGGCTGATTTAAGATGGAGAAGAGCAAACAGATGAAGAACAAAAGATGAAGATATGCCGAGCGGATGTTGCTGTTTGATGTTGACAGCTGGGTGTGTGGGGTTGCTTGTGTTGTGTTGTGTGTGCTGGGCTGTTTGTGCTGGGCTGTGTGCCCTCTGTGTAGCCAAGCACGTGTGACCATGCATGTGGTGAAGACATAGAGCCCAATTTCTTTGCTTTTCTGAGCTCAGGAAGTAGAGATGGTTGGATTTTTTAAATTTTTCTCAAGGTTGGCATGACAGAGGTCTGGGTTGCATCATAGCTATATGTCAATTAAAGCAACCCACAGCTACAGCAATGATTTGTCCCCACAGCCCGAAGGGCCCTTTGCTGCATGGCTGAACCCTGCTGCTGGTCTCACACGTGTCAGAGCCAGAAGCCATTGAGAAGCTCCTGGGTTTTGTGCATCACCTTGTTTTTGTCCTTATCAGGGTTTATGATGCTGTAATTTAATGTCTGAGATTTAAACAATTTGTTTGGAGAAGAAAAAAGAAATGCCATATTAAGCTCAAAGTCAGATTTGTATCAAAAAAGGACATTTTAATTGTTCTGATATTGGCTTAATCCCCTTTCAAGGAGTGAAAGAACCTGAGTGGTGACCCTGCGTGGCTTCACGTCCTGGAGCTGTGTTTGATGAATGGTTGGGACAGACAAGACCCAGGGCAGTGGCAGGAGCTGGTGAGACCAGCCTATTTTCACTCCCCGAGGGGAAACCAGCCCAAAGCTATAAAGTTGTGAAATCTCTTTTTTTCTTTGCTAATATAGAGCTGTTCTTGACTCCATCCAGCTGCAGAAACATGCTTTGTTTCAAGTTTACAGACTGCTCCTTGTCAGCCCAGCCGGCTTTGTATGGCAGCCAGGGAAACAGAATTACCTCGCAGACCAGGACCTGTGCTCCTTTCCTCTTCTCAGCCCATAAATTATTATTCTCTTTCACCTATTAGCTGCCTACACTCTTTGCCTAAGCAGTTCCCATTAACTCCTTCTGTGAGCCTCGCAATCTTTAATAAATATATTTTTTTTTCCTGTGCGCTTTCAGGATAGTTGATGATGTCCATTAGCAGCGGGGGTCCACGAGGCACAAAAGGCTCAGGACTTGAATCCCAAAGATATTTAAGTGCCTAATGAGGCAGGCAGACACCAGTATGATTTTTCAAGTGTAGTTAAGCAGGACCAGCAGCCACGTCTCGTGGCCAGTGGGTTGTGTATCGCCATTGGCAGCTGTGCACCAGGCTGGACTTTGTTTTACAGATCTGAGAGAACAAGCTGGTTGTTTCTGTATGGCCTGTTGTGGGCAAAATGGGATTGTGAGTCAGGCCCCTGGCTGCCTTCATTTTCCAACCTCAAGAGCCAGTTGGCTCATTCCAGCCAGGGAGAGCATGCACCTGGCAGGTAGGCAGTGGAGGATGAGCCATGAATTTCACCTATCTTCTGTGCAAGCTCTTCATGTTACTATAACACCTTGTTCCCAGCTCTAGGATGCGGCACACCTTGCCCTGCTACTCTTCTTGACCAATAGTCCTGCCAGCAAACTCTTTGAAAGTGCCACCTGTGTATCTGGAAGAGCAGGTGGAGTCCTACTTCTGCTTCAAACCTCCAGCTCTTTACCCTGCTAAGGCTTCTGGCTTATGACCTGTGGTTGAAATAATATATTAGTATACTACGAATACTAACACAGCAAGTACCCAGACAGCTAGTGGGGGAAAGAAGACCTGTGGGGACACAGCAGGAGAAAAGGGACAGATATGACTTCTGCTCTATCTCCAGAGAAAGCAGGAGGTTCCCGTTCATAGAGGGGATGACAGACACACTTTCAGATGGGGATCAGCCTGGCTCTAGGCTCAGTGCAGCTCAGCTCCTCCCGTGTGGGCTGGGGGCTGTTGCTGCTCTGGGTGGCGAGGTGCAGCTTTACAGCTCCAGTGCCAGGCTGGCTGTGGCTGCATTGCCAAAGGGGGACTGCTGTGAATTTAACATCACCTGGGGCGAACCTGAAATGAAGGATGGAGTGAGAGGGAGAGAGGGCAACAAATGTGCTGGAGACAGATTTCATGGCTAGGAGTTCACTCACAGCCATAAGTGACCCCTCTTCACAAGGCCAACCTTTCCCCAAATCCTGTGGCACAGCCACCTCCCCTACAGCCTGTGCTCGGACCAGAACATGCAGAAAGGTAGTGGTGTCTCTTTGCTAGTGGAGAGCCCTTTTCTTTGTCTGGGGAGGCTTTCTAGCCTGGTGGTGTGCTCACCACTGGAGATCAGAGGCTGCTCGTGTCCCAGCCAAGCTCTGCACCTCAGTTTACCTACCCGTAAAACTGAGATAGTCTCTCTTCCACAGAGATAGTCTAAGGGGTAATTGGTTTATGTTGATAAAGTGCTTTGAGCAGCTAGGACTGTAAAAGTGCCAAGTATTATTATTAGTCCCATGTCTTTGCTTTACTGTGTCACCCAGATCAAAGAGCCTCCTGGTACTGTAGGAACCTCCTGCAGCACCCGCTCCCCACGCAGCACAGGCCACACAAAGCAG
Source organism: Brachypteracias leptosomus (assembly GCA_013401335.1). Lineage (NCBI taxonomy): Eukaryota > Metazoa > Chordata > Aves > Coraciiformes > Brachypteraciidae > Brachypteracias > Brachypteracias leptosomus. The sequence goes on along the minus strand of VYZX01021580.1, from coordinate 8,782 downwards.
ATTAGCCTAAAACTGGCCTGTTCAGGGCCAAAGCAGCTGTGGCAGGTGACTGACTGTCCAAGGAAAAATCTAAACTAAATACTTGCAAATGCTTGGCTGCAACAGGCTGAGTTTTGCTGCTTCAGTGACAGAACACAATTCCTTGTTGAGAAGGGAAATCAGTTTTTACACCAATGAATTTCAAGACATACTCTGAACCTACCTGGAAAATTAGTGTTTTGCTGGTGTTTCACAATTTGTGTGGGCAATTGTGCATTTGTAGTTATATGCAGCCACTCAGAGAGTTCATGCTGTTCAGCCACCTGAGTTCTCCAAGAGGGTATCTGCTCTTGGGTTTGCAATTCAGCTTTAACGTGTTACTTGACCAGTTTTTCCATGAACACTGGAAGTGATTTCTTACAGATCTGACATTTGTAGCTGTTCTTGCTTTTTAACTAAGGTATGAGTTTTGGTTTTGTTTGGGTTTTTTGGTTTTGGGTTTGTTGGGTTGTGTTTTGTTTGGTTGATTGTTTTGGTTTTTTTCTCTCCTCACACACCTATAACATTTCCTTTATTTTCATCATATAGTCCTCCACACACGATGATAACCTATGGACTGCCATGTCTAGCCATAAAGAATAGTTGATGGGAATCCAAAGCTGTTAGAGGTGAAATGGTGAATATTTGGAAAGTGATCCCCTTCTCTTGACTGTCTACTCTGCGAAACCTCATTATCTTGAGACTCCTAGTGTATTTTGAATTTGGTACAATTAACCACCACTTGAAAATCATCTAGTGAGGGATGTGCCTGGAAACACAGAGAAATGATTGCATCAGACTCATTCTCAGAGGAAACTAGCTAGAAGTGAGTTGTGATATGAACACAGCATTCAACAGAGATGGACCAAACATTGTTTACTAGAAGTAGGAAAATAAAAGGTCATTGCATCCTGGAATGGTAACCAGTGTGTAAGCCAGAAAACATGCCCATGTTTCCAGCTGCTATGCTAAGAGCCAACGTGCTAAGCCATGTGTGGATCTAGCGCACGTCTAGATCGAGCCTGCACGTCACAGGCACACGCTTTTCCAGCACTCCCCAACTCATGGGGATATGTAACTGCCTCACCACTTCACCCGCTGATTCATCTCACAGACATCTCCATGATCGACTGGTTTAGACACCTCTTGAGCTTCTTATGGATGGCTAATGTACCCAAGAGTGTAGCAAGACACCATCTGCAACCATGCTTGGCCTGGCATGAAATCAGACAGGGAAGCTCTTTTCATCTTCTTGCACCTTGAGGTCTGATCCCAGAATAATGTTTTCATTTTAATTGCCTGTCAGTGGGTAATTTTGTTCCTGGTGTCAGCACCCACAGTACGCATGAAGAGTTTTGCCCCTGTCTGTGGCAGTAATGATAGCTGTAGTACCTCTTGTCCACATCCTCAAATCATCCTCAAACTTAAACTGTGAGCTAGTCTAGAGAGCAAACATATTCTTTGTGTATTTTATGCAGTGCCTAACACAATGAGGCCTTGGTCTCTAGACACTACCATAATACTACTAATAAATAATAACTCAACACTGAGATTAACACTGTCACGCAGAGACTTTCTGATTTGGTACATTAACTTCTTATTCTTTTCATGCTGAGAGTGTAAGCTGTAGCTGGAGATACAAAATACTGTGAAGATTACTATAAGTACTCTGATCTTCTGAACCCTGAATGGAGGTCACTGCTGTATAATAAATTGCATTAAAATATAAATGAAAAGAAATCATGTACAATTTTTCCAGCAAGAATTATTCACAAGAAGCTTCATGGAAGAAATGACTGCATTAGCTCCAATAAAAGCCGTTATTTATTTCAGGTGGCTGCTTGAAGTTTTGCTAATTGTTTGAAGAAGCCTATATCAGCATCTGATGGGATATTCGGGGCTTCCAAAGACCCCACTTGTTTCAGTGATTTTGAAGAGCTGAGATAGATTTTGCTTCACTCATGATCAACTAAAGAAATTCTGCTCCATAATAAAATTATTTCCTTTACTCAGAGTGCAAAGAGGAGCCTGGCTAGCTGATCCACAGCAGTGTGGATCTTTCAGTCCCAAGGGAATGATCCTTGGTCCCAAGGGAGTTAAGAGAGAAACATTCACTGACTGCAGCAATGGAGATTCCTGCTAATGCTGGGAATACCAGTTGGTTTTAATCCTGCCAATAAATGGCAATTTTCTCTCACAATGGGAAAGAAAATTGCATCTGAAACCCAGTTTCTGTTCTCCCCACCATGACATATTTAGGCAAACTGACTATGGTGGTGGGTTTTCTTTTTTTATTATAAAGAATAACACCTTAGAATAACAAGACTATATCCATTTTCCCTACAAAACATAGTCATGGCAAATCTGAATTAAACCAAAATCAATAAAGCAGGAGCTTTGGAGAATACAAAAGAAACTATATTCTCAATTCCTCTAGCTATGCACTGGCAGCCTCTGCTGACACAGGCTTGAATCCAACCTGAAGTTCATCACCAGCACCTGAGAGTGCAGAATTGCTTCTGAATTAACGGATCAACTGGGCTTTAGAGAAAGAAATCAGTAAAGCTCTGGTGGGTAGTGGTTCCAGCTCATTGATTGCCTATCCTGCATAAGCAATCACTTCTGTTGACAATATGACAGCAAAGACTGTAATGGAAATCAAGCAAAACTATGTTCTGATCTAAATAGATGCATATTTGTAAAGGGGAAAGAGGAAGGACTTTCCCAGGGCTGATCTCTCTGCAGGCTCTCTGGCCGTCCCTGTGACCTCAGGACTCTTTGTCACTTGGCCACCACATTCTGCTGCCTGGAGCTTGTCCCAGTTTTAAAGCTAACTCCTCTTCACTTGGGGATGGCAGCTGAGAGGGCCTGTCTGTGTTTTCAAAATGCAGAGATATTCTGCTGGGAGTAGTTAATGCTGGTGAAAATGTTTCCTTTCCTGTCCTATCAGCTGCCATGATTCTTGTATTATAAAATAAAGACCATTTCTGATTACAGCATGTATTAACTCTGTTTTGAGCGCTCATCTCTGCTTTGCCCATTGGCATCCTCCTATAAGCTGAATTTTAAGTGATTTGGACACTACTGTAGTTGAAATTGTACATGTTTGGACCTTGACAGTAGAAGGAGGGTACTGGGGGTCCATTTTATACAGGTTTTTTATGCTGATAAAACTGTTTGGTGCCAAGGTGCTCTGCTTTTGCCAGGTGTTTTAACTTTAACCGCTTCACTGCTGCAGTCTCAGCCACCCTGTATTGCTTGAGGTCTTTCCAGCTTTGAATGAAACTTCAGCCCTTCAGAGAACTTCAGAGCACAAAGCAAAAGCAAAGTGCTTAACAGGTATTAGTCTGAAAGGTCCTTCTGTTTTATGAGGTTTATTTACACATTTCACAGGTAACTTTCTACTGCAGTTTACATTTAAGTGTACTGGAAGCTTATTCCTTTGTGTGCTGTTTAACTTAAGATTTTCTTCTATTTCTCTTCATTTGGGGCATTGTTCTGACAGTTCTAAAATTAATTCCGCTAACAGTCCTGGTAATGCAGTGGATGTTACTAACTTCCATTTGTTTGGTTCTTTTCATCCAAATTCATTCCAGTCCTCATAAAACCTTTTCCTTACAACGCAAATTAGGTATGATAAATGTGTGAGTGACTTTGCCTTTCTGTGAAGTGCAGCTGTTTCTCAACTAAAACACACTAAGTGCTTCTAATATTTGCATGGAGAAAATAATGGGTTTTTTTCCTCCCTAAATATAGAATCAGCAAGTACTTGATACTAATTTTCTCTGTCTTTGAAGACAAAGAATTAGCATCTAATAGGAGGAATCTTTCCAGTAGTCACAGCAGATATGTGTATACATATACATATATATATATGTATGCTTTGGTTGCTGTGTGCCAGGTTGTGGTGACAGCAGTACTGTGCACGAAAGCTTGCATCTGCCTGATTTCACAATAACAAGTATGTACGTTCAGGCAGTGTTTCTGAAAATGGTTCCCAAAATACAATTGCTATTTCCAGCCCTTGGGAGTCGCAGGATCCAGAAATACAACCAGCCTCTTATATAACTCACCTTATTGCTATTGTGAGTCAAGCAGCAAGGGGCAGATTGGTTTTTTTAGGATGCTATAGGTGTTTTATTTGGTAACATGTTACTTGATAAAGAAATGATTAGGCTAATTGAGGGAAAAGCTAGATAGAAATAGGTCAAAGAGGTCTTAAAGTACAGCTTAAAAGAATTAAATCTGGCAATCTTTATTTAGCAGAGATAAAAATAAACCTCAAGTTAGCAAAGGACAATAACAGGAAACAAAGGGTGTAAGTGACACAGTGCTAGAAAAGCAAAAGAATCACTGATATGCCACATATTTTCTAATATCTGACTCATAAAAGGAAAAAAACAAGTCAATGATCATACAGACATACCTATGTATGTATGGTATGTTTAACACTACATTGTCTTTTCCATTTTATCTGTCACAACAGCAACTATAAGCAAATCAAAATTGTTGTGAGGTAGAGGGATATAAATCATCTTTAACTTGACCTCTGGGCTTGATTCAAAGATGTGGAGTCCCCACCTCCACTTTGTTTTGCCTCCCTACTCTCCAGAATAGTAGGAAAACAATTATATATACCTCATATTATATATATCTGATAATGTCATTATCAGGTATATTATACACCTGGTATAATATTATTATCAGGTATGGTTATGGTCCCAAATTGCACTTTGTTGTCATTAATCTCATGCTGCCTGGGCTCTCCCTGACATCTCATCTCCACATGTGTATTTATTATTTGCATTACCATAGTGCTACAAGACCCTGTTGTGGATCAGAATCAACACAAAGGATGGTCCTGCCCTGAGAGCTTTACCAAGTCTGAAATGAGAGAATTGAGAATTACATGCAGGAAAGGCAGCGTGAAGAAATGTGACACTGTATGGTAGCTATTACAGGAAAGAAAAGTTTTAAAGAGAGTTTTGAAGAAAAATTATCAGGAACTCTTGAGCTGTTTATTGGATCCTTGGAAATAAAAGGCAGCCAAAAGGATGCGCAAAAGAACCTGTTTAAAGGGCTGTGAAAGCTGACATCCTGAGCTGACTGGAACTGCAGTTAGAGCTCAGCAGTGAATGGAAATGGCAAGTGAGGTGAAGACAAGCTCCCAAGGCCTTCCCAAGTAAAGACATGTAGGTAAGGATCAACATGACAGAGTAGGCTAAGCCAGCAGAGGGGTGAGAGAGGAATAACACAGTGAAAATGACAGACTGAGAAAAATGATCTTTGCAGCAGTGTTCTCAATACGTATAAGCAAGACAAGGTTATATTTTCCAAGGCCAAAGGAAAGGATGTTGCAGTAATTGAGATCTGAGGAGATGGGAGTTTCAGCTATATGGACAGATTTAGACGTAGTCGGAACATAAAGGGCTAGGGAAAGGTCTGAGTCAAAGATGATTACATACAAGCAGATAATAGTGTAATAGATAAAGTAGAGAGTACTTGTGGGAGAAGACTTGACACTATTTTAGCTGTACTGAGCTTAAAATGACATTAGGGTTGTCAATTAACCAGTTTTTATCCAGATGGTCCAGGGATTGGAGGCTGGAGTATTTGTGTGCTGCCTGACCCAGGCACCATATGCTGCAACACAAGAGAGCGACGGCCAGGCTCAGACACACAGAGACAGCCTCGGCACCCCAGAACCCCCCTCACACACAGGACTTTAATAAGGTATGCTCTCACAGACTCAAATAGCCATCAGGTGAAGCATCAGTCAGGTGACTCAGAGCACCGTTCTTCCAGTTCACATCATCTTCAGGCATCTGGCCATGCAGGTGTGGGACTGGTGGGGCTTTTGTGACCATGCAGCAGAAGGTGAAGTCCCACTGAACAGTCATAAGAAGGTAATAGAGACACAAGCCAAGAGTTTAGTTAGGAAAGCACACCAATCTGCACAGCTGTGACAAATCTGAGTGGACAACCACTACTGTGGTTGTAGTACACGTTAGCTGGGGGATAAAATGTAGAGTGACTAGAGGAGTGACCCAAGGGGAAAGGCCTGGTTAGTATCTACTGGAAGCTGGAAGGCATGTGGGAAAAAGCCCCTCAAGAATGTGCCAATAGATGGGTTAGAAATGTAGGAGGAAAAAAAAAGGGAGAGGACAGTCATTGAACAAAGGTGGAGAGTATTTCACTTCACAAATTAGGGTGGAATAATAGTTGTGATCATTAAAAGTCTTATGAACAAGAAGCTGTTTGGGACTTTGTCTTCTTAATGAAATGCAAGGGGCATAAGCCAGGTTGGAAAAGATCTAGGACAAAATTGATAGAAAGAAATTTATGAGAGCATTTGTGGAGAGCACTTTTAGTGATCTGAGCCATGAAGTGTCAGAAATGAGTAAGGCAAAAAAAAATTATCTTTCTAGTTTTCATGATGTAGGAGAAAAGCTTTGAAATGTCATCTGAATGAAACCTTGAATGAATGATTAAATAAGAAGGATCCTCTGAGTGTAGACACACATCTATTCGATATATCTATTCATTCAATAAATGTATACTTATCCATATAGATGTATATATATAAACCAATACATTGATTTATGATTTACAGTTGGCAATGCCACACTGGAATCAATCACAGCAAGACTTCAAAATTGCATCAGTGAATTTTCTAGCCAGTGTTTACTGGCGGAATGATGTCAGAAGCAAAGACATATCATACCAGAAGACAACAGACAAGATTGCCTGCGTGAGGGGGGTGAAAAAACATTCCATCTCCTTTTGCTCACTGCCTGCTTCTGCTGCTTATTAATGTAAAACACACAGTTCCATGCTTATTGTAGAAAAATTGTTTTTACCTCAGAAACAATTTTTCCATCATATGAGGCATCAGCCCAATTTCCTTGTGGTTTTTTGGTTTTGATTTTCTGAAGTTTTTGGAATTCCAGATGTAAATTGGTGATAGTAAGGGAGAGACGTAAAAGTAATGAATATAATTAATTTTAAAATTATTGTTTCGTGTCTCTTTCTGGAAGTACATCTTGTCTGGTACAAATGCATGGTTCACCTCATAGAGCCTTTAGCTCAGACTCAGCTCTTCAGATGGTGCAATTATTTGTTCATAGATAACAAACAACTGGCTGAATTAAACTGGAGAAAGACTTTTTCAGGAAGACATGGAAAAGCAGAGGTGATGGTTGTTGGTATGATGCTTACACAGTGTCAGGTGAGGATCTTTCACAGTAGCTAGTGCCAGCACTGGGCTGGTGTGAGGTGGGCACTGCTGGAGCTGCGAGATCTGGGTTAAACTGAGTATGAAGCTCCGAATTGCTTGGGATCATGAAGGAGTCCAAGGTTACTTTTGTTTTACATTATTTTAAAAATTTTTTTTCTTTAATCAGCTCTTCTGTGGTATCCAGTCCTGAGAGCAGAGAGAGGCATTGTTCCTCCACCAACAGGGGAACAACTTTGGGCTGGCCACACCACCAGAGAAACTGGATGCAGTTGTTTTATAACTCCAAAATACATTTTATAAAATCAAAAATGTTTTATAATATCACAAATCTCCTTTTCCTGAGAGCACATAACATCAGACAGCAAAGTGTCCCCAAATCACCACCTTGCTCTCTAGAAGTACACAGCTGCTCTTTGTACAACCGCAACGGGCCATTTTATAATGGAATTTTATTATTTTTTTAATCTGGTGTGAATAATCCTCCTGGCATCTGCATCACCAATTCTCTTACTTCTTATCTGTTTTTATTTGTATTCAGGGAGCATCCAGAAGGCTTGGGCTGCTGAGATGTCTCCAATCATCTAAGTGCAAGGTCCTGCACCTGAGTGAAGGCAATCCCCCGTATCAAGACAGTCTGGGGGATGATGGGATGAGATCAGCCCTGCGGAGAAGGACTTGAGGGTACTGGTAAATGAAAAGCTGGACACGAGCCAGCCATGTGTGCTCACAGCCCAGAAGGCAAATTGCATCCTGGGCTGCATCAAAAGAACTGTGGCAGATTGAGGGAGGTGATTCTGCCCCTCTGCTCCGGTCTGGTGAGACCTCGCCTGGAGCACTGCATCCAGCTCTGGAGTCCTCAGCACAAGGACATGGACCTGGTGGAGAGGGGCCAGAGCAGGGCCATGAAGATAACACAGGGGGCTGGAACACCTCTGCTGTGAAGAAAGACTTGGAGATTGGGGTTGATCAGCCTGCAGAAGACCTTACTGCAGCCTTCCAGTACTTAAAGGGGGCTTATGAACAAGATGGGACCAGACTTTTTAAGAGGGCCTGCAGTGATAGGACAAGGGGTGATGGTTTTAAACTAAAAGAGGGTACATTTAGACTAGATGTAAGGAAGGAACTTTTTACACTGAGGATGGTGAAGCTCTGGCATGGGTTGCCCAGAGAAGTGGTCGATGCCCCACCCCTGGAAACCTTCCAGGCCAGGTTGGAGGGGGCTCTGAGCTACCTGCTGTAGTTGCAGATGTCCCTGCTCGGTGCAGGGGGCTGGACTGGATGACCTTTAACAGTCCCTTCCAACCCAAACCGCTCTATGATTAACAGACATCAACTGATCACCTTGCTCTATACCGGACACACGCCCCGTGCTTTCCCATCCTTCCCACCTTCTTCCCCGGCTGTTCCATTCAGGAACCCTCTGCCTGGCAGGGGCGGTCACAGCCCCGAGCTGCTCGGGGCCGGGCGGGCGAAGGGCCCCGTCCCCGCCCGAGGCGCCGCTCTCGCCCCGGGACTACAGCTCCCGGC
>VYZX01021579.1:0-26415 GCA_013401335.1 Brachypteracias leptosomus | reverse complement strand
TTGTAAAAAAGTCCCTCCCCATCAAAGCACATGGGAAGAGGAGATGGTGACATTTTAGAGCAACTCACAGGAGTGAATCAAGAAGTAAACAGTAACAAAAATAACCTACTGGGATGACAAAGTTTAAAGAATGCATCAATAACAGGGGGGTTTTCCACCCAACAGGATTTAAAAGCCTGATCTAAATTGCTTGTGGATATAAAAGCCAGTAAGTGACTAACAAACCAGTAGGAACAAAACTGTTTTACTCCATTTCTTCCTGTTTTTCTCTAAAAAAAACAATCCAGCTTTTAACTTTTGTTGACATCACAAAGTCAATGATCTACACAGGAATGACAGATACTCCCTTCCAGATCTGACAACCAGGGTTCTTCACTCAGTCTCACAGTGGGGAAAAAACAACAATAACAAAATCTCAATTTAGAACCTGAGTAATTCTGATTTGGAAGCTGCAAAATAAAATAAATCTTCATCTCAATGCCAGGATTAACCATGACTGCTGCCTACCGAATCTTCAGCCTGGGAGTCCTCCTCCTCCACTGCCAACTCTTCCACCCAGTCTGAATCCACCTCAATTGCCCGTTCCTCCCCATCCACAGAAAGGTGGCTGGGGCCTTGGCCACTGCTCTGGCTCAGGGCGTTGGTGACATCAGCCAGGTAGGAGACAATGTGGCAGGTACACTCCAGGATGGTCACGTGCTGTGAAGTAGAGATGAGTGAAAATGAGAGGGATACTTAGATCCCCTAAGAGCTGCTGGAAGGCAAGAAAATCATAGAATGGGTTGGGTTGGAAGGGACCTCAAAGATCATCTCGTTCCAACCCCCCTGCCATGGCAGGGACACCTTCCACTAGAGCAGTTGCTCAAAGCCCCATCCAGCCTGGTCTTGGACATATCCAGTGTTGAGGCACCTACAACCTCCCTGGGCAACCTGTGCTGTGTTTCACCACCCTCAGAGTGAAAAACTTCTTCATAATTTCTAATCTAAGTCTCTCCTCTTCCAGTTGAAGCCATCACCCCTCATCCTGTCACTACAAGCTCTTGTAAAAAGTCCCTCCTCAGCTTTCTTGTAGGCCCCCTTCAGATACTGAAGGCTGCAAGAAGGTCTCCCTGGAGCCTTCTCTTCTCCAGGCTGAACAAGCCCAACTCTCCCAGCCTGGCCTTGAAGATGTATCTAACCCACTGATCATGGTCTCCTCTGGACCCACTCCAACAGGTCTATGTCCCTCTTGTACTGGGGCTCCAGAGCTCGACGCAGTGCTCCAGGTGGGGTCTCACAAGAGCAGGGAGGGGAGAATCCCCTCTCTTGACAGTCCCTCTGACTAAACTGCTTTAAGAACTCCCACTGTGCACCCAAAACAGGAGAGCTGACACAGCTCACACCTCGGGTCTACTCTTGCAAGTTAAGCAGCAGTCACCCATCTTACCTTCCCTTGCATGACATTTGCATTCATCTTTTCCACCACGTTCTTTTGAGACAGGTATTTCTTGCTGTAACACAGAGCAGAAGATCACTACAGCTAAATAAACCTTTGGGGAGGATAAATGCAGCTCTCCCCAATAGCTTCAAGCATTCACTTTGCTTTAGATTAACAGGAAATGTATAAATGCAGCAATTAAACCATTGAGAGCAGAAATGCCAAGGAAAAGAGATGGTTGTTCCTAACAGAGTCAAAGATCAGCCTCTCTCAGACACTTCATATTCCAAACAGCAAACTAAACAAGAAGCATGGATCAGGAAACATGAACTTCTGTCCCCAAACTACCAGGGGGAAAAAGAAAAATAATTAAAACCATAGTCTAAGTGATGTAAATGAAGTGATGCTCTTACCATCTGCCCAGCCAGTCAACAGCAGCCCCGTGCAGCTGGAGGTGTCCCGCGCCTTGTCCTGCGCTCGCCAACGTTGCCATCACGACCATGAGCTCAGGAAAGCCTGTGCCATCTCCATTGGCCAACATTTCTGTGGCCATGGGTATCAGGGTGCTCAGCAGAACAGAGCACACACCTTCTCCCACTTGGCTAAGCAAAAAGAAGAGAGGTTCAGACACGGTTCCTCCCCCACTAAACACAGCTGAGCCCCACACCACAAGGGCATGGACACAACAAGACTTCAGGACAAACAGCCATGACCTCCCCCATCACATCATTTGAAAACTGACAACAAGAAGCCCTCAGCAACTCACAATTGGCACATCTAGAGGACAAAAGAAACGACCAGCACACAAACCAAATGACAAAGGCTCTAGGCCAAGTATCAATATGTTCTATGGTATCTATGACACTTTACCTGTTCTCCCGAACAATGTAAGTGGTCAAGAGCTGCAGGAGCTGCCTGTTCTCCTGCACAACATCCAGCTGATCCGAGTCCTTGGGTGGGGACATGGTCATCCTGGTTAGCCAGGCCTGCAGACGTACGGGCTCCACACAAGCCAGCTGAGCCAAAGAGCCACAGAGTCGCAGCAGGCTGGGGTTGGGACTCTTCTCAGCTGGGGGAGAAAATGGCCAGTGAGGGACAGATGCTACCATGAAAGTGCCTGAAGATGACTCTCCATTAGAAGCATGAAGCTGTCACTCCACTTCCTATTACAGCTCCTCCTTCATGTATCTTTACACCACAGTCTAACACAAGAACAGTATGAAGTGGACAAAGGCAGGACAGAGATTCAACAACCACTTACTCAGCTGGAAGAGCTTGGTGAAGAACTTCAGCACCCTGTTACAGAACTTTGCTGAGAGGTTTTCATTGGCTGTTGCCATCATGATCTGGACCAGTTCACCACTGTAAGGAGAGGGGAAATGAAGTCAGCTTTATAAAGGATGACCTGTTCCTTTTTTCACTTGCACCTATATCATAGAATCATAGAATGTCTTAGGCTGGAAGGGACCTCTAGAGGTCATCTAGTCCAACCTCCCTACACAAGCAGGGACATCTCTACCTAGGGCAGGTTGCTCAGAGCCCCATCAAGCCTGACCTTGAAGGACTCCAGGGATGTGGCCTCCACCACCTTCCTGGGCAGCCCATTCCATAGTATCTGCCCTCATGTTTCAGGTGGACAATAGTTTGTATTAATGTTGCTCAGCAGCCAAGCCACTGAAATTGCTCTTAAAAAGCAAACTCCAAAGCTCATAAAAGCCCTGAGCCTCTCAGCAGCACATCAACATTCTCCAGGCATCAAGTTACAAAAGGGCCTCTACTACTTTCCAAACCAAATTCAAGATTTTCTTGCCCATTTTTCCCTTCCACATTAAGAAAGTTCAGCCACCAGACTGCTTGTTGTGCAAGCAGAGAGCACAACCAGACAATGGTGGGTTTCCTTCAGCTCATCCTTGTATCTCTTCAGAACATTACTGTTGTGCAACACTAATTGTGTTTCCATCCCAATTAGTCATCATAACTCTACGTCAGGCCAACATCCCACCTCTATCCTTAAAATTATCAACCTATTGCCCCGAGGAAGCACTGAGAGAACCTGGGATTTTGCAGCTTGATCTGACAGTGCCTTATAGACCAGTGTCTCTCAAACACCTCCTCATAATGCCTTTGACAAAAGAATTGTCCTGCAAGATCCCCACTAATGATCACTCTGAGGACTTGCTGCATATTTTATTTGCAGTGACAAAGACCTGGGTTCTCTCCCACACTGAAAGTCTTCTCATGCTCTCCTGCACTGCTGGAAGGGTATCCTGCATTTACACAATTGGAATTTTCCTGTGCAATGGCATTAACATCATGTAGGTGTTGACAGCGACAAACCAAGAGAAAAAGGAAAAGAAATAAAGTTCTTAAGGCTACAAATTTCAGGCTGGCTTCACCTTTCTGAGAAGAATTCCTCCATGGCTTTCCGGGCCTGGCTGCTCTCCAGCTGTTTCTCCAGATGCTGCAAACACTCCTCCAAGATGGACTCATCCAGGCCACTGAGGATCAAAAGACACGTATTAAATAAGAATATGTAAGAGCAACTTCAATAATTCTGAGAGCCAAGAAGTGATCAGTTTTGCTAATACAATTCTAATAACCTTTGAGCCAGCTGAAAGCAGCTCTTCTTCCAAGAGACAGGAGAAAAATCACTGATTAACAAACACACACCAACAAATCCACCAAATGTTCAGGAAAAAAAGTGGCACATGATGCTGCAGGCAAATTACACAGTCAGAAACCTAGAATAACCCCAACCTTTCAGACACCTCACATTAGGCATGCCTCTAAATAGCTGCTTTTTTCCCACTCTAAGTCTCTTTTAGCTTTACTCCTCCCCATTCTCTCCTGTGCTCATCCCCACCGCACAACACACCCTGCAAGTAAAATCCAATTACATTTACATTCTCTACCAGAAGGCACCATAGATCTCCCTCTGAATACCTTCCATCCAGAGAGGATCAGTGTTAAAGAGATGCAACATCCTCGTGCCTAATGGTTTTATGTCTCAGATGGGTAGAACCAACATCTGTGCACCAAGCTCATTCCCACTGCACGAGCGAGGGTGGGAAGCACAAATCTGACTAGTTTGCTGTGATAAAGCAGGGATTAACCACCCTCACAAAGAGCAAGAGGAGAGACAAAGGAAGACAGAGCAAGTTAGGTTGGCATCTCCAGCTTTGATTTTGTGCTCCTATTTACATAATTTTCTATTTGCTTAAATAAAGAACTAAGCAGAGAGATCCGTGCTCCATCCAGAGTTACAAGAGATGATTCAAATCCTGAATGGCAGCACTGAAAATTCTGGTAACACAAATATTTTTAGTCTACAAGTCTACAAGTATAGGCTGCAGCAGATAAAAATAAGCTGGTTTTTTTCCCTTTCTGTTGTGCTGTTCAAGAGCAGAGAGCAATGTTTAAACATAGTGTAGTAATTCTTTATATACAGCTTTACTGGAGAGCCACAAGCCACACAGTGTGTTACCTGTTTGGATCAGAGTGATGGGCCAGGATGTTGTAGCATCCTGTGATCAATTTCTCATAAACACGTGCCAGGAATTCATCAGATTCTGCAGGGCCCAAGATCCTTTCCAAGGAGTTGCTGCTAATTTCTGCCACGCTCTCTGTGCTGGTCTCCAAAAGGAGGGGCAATAGGGAATGAATCACCTGTGGTGGGTTCAAATCATCTGACCAGCTGGGAAAGAAAAGCAAAGGTAATTCTCTGTGTGATGTGTCTTTCTTGGATAAATCAGAAGTCACACGAGTCTGGATGGAAGTCAGGGATAAACTCCTTTTTAGAAAGCTGGGATAAATATACTGTCCCAGCCATTTTCCCCCTCAAAAATAGTCTTCATGTGGAAAACTCTGCATGTTGCTTTTGCACAGACACAGTTACAATATTTCCCTAGTGTAGCACAGCTTTTGGACTTGTTTGCAGTGTCAACAACCACTGTTTGGTTTTAGAATATCTTAGAGTAAGTGGTTAGAAAAAAAAATAATCCTTCACTTTTTCCTTACACTCTGAAAACAGATTCATAGATTGGTTTAGGTTGGAAGGGACCTCAAAGATCATCTTGTTCCAACCCCCCTGCCATGGCAGGGACACCTCTCTCTAGACCAGGTTGCTCCAAGCCCCGTCCAACCTGCCCTTGAACACCTCCAGGGATGGAGGATCCACAGCTTCCCTGGGCAACCTGGGCCAGGGTCTCACCACTCTCTGAGTGAAGAATTTCTTCCTCATATCTAGTCTAAACCTGGTCTCCTTGAGCTTGAGCCCATTACCCCTTGTCCTATCACTACAAGCCCTTGCAAACAGCCCCTCCCCAGCTTCCCCAGCTAATCAAGTATCACACAAGTGAGTGACACCAAAACACACATGAATTACATTAATATTGTCTCAGTTTATATCCCAGCTTCCTCAAGACCCTATTTAACAAAAAGCTTTTTCTCAGGGAGTCTGACTTTTAGAGATATCAGATCAAGCCAAACTCAGAACGACAGAATCATTTAGAACTGCAAACTGAATTTAACTCCGTTAAAGGCGCAGCTCAAAATCCATCAGCAGACAGGTCTATACAAGGATGTCAGATAAAGCCACCACTTACACAATGAGGTCCCCAGTGAGCCTGACCAGGGAGAGAAGGGTGTGCTTGAGGGAAGCTGCAAGAGGCAGGGTCTGGCTGCAGAGGGTGCCGAGGTGGGCGGCCTGCACGGCGCTGATGTAGCTCTCGGCAGGGATGGTGTCGTTGGCGAAGGCGTTGCGCTGAGGGGGGGGAAGGTAACCTCAGAACCATTTCTCTCCACCAGACACCCTGCCCACCATTCCCAGCAACGTATGGGGGTTAAGGTCCCCCCAGATGAAGCCAGGAGGCTGGACTCACCCATGAGCCAATGTTTGGAAACTCATTTGTATGGATGTTGTTCCATGACTCGCATAAAGTCTGCACGGCTGATGGCAGGTTCTGGACAAGTGCTGGACCTGCAGTGAACACAGAATCAGGTCACTGAGTGATTTCATGGGTCCTGTTGGAAACCAGAATGCTCCTACAACTGAGAACTAGATCATTATTTAAGATAACTGTAGCTAAGCTGAGCTGTAACTCTGCTGAGGGCTAGCTTGATGCTTTTCTGCAAGTCAAACTATCCCTAAGCTTCCAGCTTCTTTCACTTCACTAAAACAACAGAAAACATGGCAAAAAGACTAATTCACAGCAGTCTTCAACATTTTCCAATTTCCCTCACTATGCCATGCCACCAGAGCACCAACATGGCTATAAAACCACTTCAATATTCCAGATAAGCCCACAAGATAGTTACATTTTCAAGATTTGCCCAACTTTTTCAGTTGTTAGGATACTAAAAGTCTTCCCAGTCTGTCACTGCCAGGATAACACACTCAACTGAACAAAGTCCTCAACATCAGCCAGCACACAGCTTTGAAATGGAACGTTGGCAGCACTGTAGAAAGCTGCACCTATACAGAGAAGGAAATCTGAACCCTCCAGCAGCCTCACCCAGAGTATTAGACTTGCACCGGCTGGATCCAATGGCCAGGACAGCAGCATAACCTCGGAGCTTCTCTTCAGAGGGTTTGTTGTCAGTGGAGCCCTCTTCTGAGAGGCTTCGGAGCAAGTAAGATCTGTAGTCAGAGTGGAAAGGATTTCTTTCAGGAGACAGCTCTGCACTTCAGAACCAAGTGTGGCAATACAGTGACAGATAAAAAAGCAAATTTCTGAAGTTCTGCCCCATACTTTGTGTTACACCACGAAGGGAATTCTGGGCTTTTATCTCCTCTAAGCTTCTTACCAGGAAAAGCACCCACTCAAAAGAAAAAGCTGATTTACTTCTGCTGTCTTCTACAGAGGTTCTAACGAGAGTTTGGAAGACTTCAGGCTCTTAATGAAAGAATTAAACCCCCCCTCCTTTCTTGATGGTCTGACAGTCTCAATATTATCTCAGTGAAATAACCTTAAGCAGCACTTTCCTAGAGCTTGGCAAGAGGAGGGTTCATCTTTGGAGGAAAAGCTGGTTTTGCAAGCTGGCAAGGAAGCCTTCAAAGATCAGCCAAGGAGGCTACTTTGAAACAATAACTTCACACACATGGCTTGAGAAGCTGCTCTTTCTTCTTTTAAAACAATGGAGACTCTAGAGAGTTAGAGTAATTATAGGGGAGTATAAAAAAAGGCATCCACTACCAAGAGAACAAACTGCAAAGAAAGGCCAACGCCCAGAAGAAAATTGTATTTCTATTCATGATCCTAAGGGGTGTACCTGGTAAATGTAGCATAAGTGTCAATGAGCTGCAGCGTGGCAGGCAGGAGGTTCTTGGTTATCTCTGAAGACTTGTGTGGATCAGTTTCTGCAGCCAGCTTGGAAAAGTGCTCATCCAGAGATACCTGAATCTTGGAAATTGCAGCATCGAGGGTGTAAATGGACTGTAAACTGGGAACTTCATGCAGTTGGAGAATCGTTGTGCAATCAACACCACAGAAAGAGGATATCTGAAAATACCAAGGGATGGAGCTGTAAGTGCAAGTTGTTGCACAAGGTGAGGAGCTCCAGGTGAAGGACAGCAGCTCACCTGCCGAGCAAAGTATTCCTCTGCTATCTCCACATCATACTTCACTGAGCTGCACTTGCTGGAGGCCAGTTCAATGAGAGAAGCAGCATGGTCAGCCTTCATGCCCTGCTTGATGAGGTGATCCTACAGATGCCAAAAAAAGCCCTGTCACATTTTAAAAGTAGTATTATAATTTATAACGAACCGCTCTGCCATTTACCAGGCTAGAACAGTTCAGAAAGCACAGCCACGAGTTCCCAGTTCTCACCAGTACACCCACACTACAAACCCCACATGCAGTAGGCAGGGGAGAACAAGGGACTGACACTCTTATTCCCAAGAACACCCCCTGAGGATGAGGCTGCACCTTGATCCAGGTGACGTAGGAGGCGATGCGCAGGCGGGAGGACCAGCGCAGGGTGTGTAAAATGTCACATTCACTCATCTCGGGGGTGTTGGTGGCCAGTTGGTTCATGTAGGTTTTGGATGGAGGCAGAATCCCCAGTATCCTCCACAGTATCAAGAAGTAGTACTGGAGTGCACAGGCTTCCTGAAGGAAAGCACAGTTGGACAGAGGAGTGAAGAGAGATTGCACAGCCACTGAGATTCTCTCTCCAGAGACTCCAGACTCCTGGAGACTTGCCACACCACAGAACACACACTGGACTGAGGTGCTGGCATATTATACAACAAATTATGCAACAAAGAAGAGGGAGAAAAGAAAAAGGAAAGGTTATACACATTTTATCTGCTTCATCATATTGTAGCCAGACCTCTTGAGGGACATAAAGCAAGTCTAGAACATGCTATGAACTAAAACCTGGGATGAGATGTACCACCACCAGCAGCCATGGGATTTTTAAATTCCCCATTACTCCAACCACTGTTGAGAACACTTTGGTTAACCCTTGAAAATCCTAAGTTTGAAAACTTGTTATTCCTCACCACAGATTAACATGACAGCCTTACCAGTGCAGTGACATTCTTGTTCTCTTTCCTCCTGAGTGTATCAAACTGTGACCCAGCTGCAAGTAAAGAAGTCAGGGCAGTGTAAAGCTCATCATACTTCATAGCCCTCGAGAACAGGACCTCACAAACCTGGAAGAGATGACAAGGAGGGATTGCTGCTTTGCAAAAGGCACAGCTCTGTGTTTACATGCAGTCAAGCTCTTCTCCTAAGCACTCAGAACACCCACAGACCAAAACCATGCAAAAGAAAACTCCAGGAAGTTTGTTCTGTTGGGTATTTCTCCCCCCAGAGCACCAATGAACTGGTTATAAGGGAGCACGCATGAAGCAAGCTCATAACCTCAGGGACAACAAATTCAGGGAGGAAACAGAACCCAGGAAGAACTTGGAGCAAAAAGATGACAAAGCAAATCTGATGTCATGTGTCTTTGCCTCAGATGATTCAGGAGCACTGGAAAATGAGGGTGGCTATGACAGGGCTCTCTGTCACAGCAAACGTACTGGAAACACAAGTGTTACTACTCAACACATCTTCACAGACTTCACACACTGTAACTGGCCACAAAAAGCAATCCCATGTTATCTTTTTCAGCCACTACTCTTATCTCTGCTTGGTGAAATATTTCTGCTCTAGCTGCTTCAGAAAGTCTTTCCTTCTTGTCTATTTTCCCCAGCACTTGTCAAATGAACACGTCCCTCCAGGCTTACAGAGAGCTCCTGAAACCCCAGATCTCCATACCATGCTATCCAGACGGTTCAGGTCATCTTCAGAAGCTTCCAGAGATAGGATGCAGTAGAACCTGGGCTGTGGAGCTGCATCTGGAACATAAGGACAGAAAAGAACATTCCAAGTGACAGTTTTAAGGAGGCAGTGCTGTGTTACTCTCTCTCCTCCATCCCCACAACCTTGCACATTTGAAGACTAACACCAGATTCTGCTAAGTTAGCTCCATGACACATTACACATGCTTTTAACTCATGGTGTATGCAGCCAACATACAATCCTGGCACAATAAATACACACTTATTTTTAATTACTTGTAGCATACTACTAGATGACAACAACTTTAACAAAACTTTTCCTGTATTACATGCATTTTTTTCTGTCTGTGCCCACTAAAGTAACAAGAGAGCACAGGAAGGGCTCTTATTTATTTGTAAAAGCAAACTTTGCAATAAAAAATTCCCCACATTTTCTTTCTTACCTGATGAACAGTGTTTGGACCAGTTTTCTTCCACTTCTTTAAACCCATGATAAAGTGGGACAGAGGTTCGTCTGCTGCTGTCCTGGGATCCACTCACCCAGCCAATGGGGGGGGTCAGCAAATTATATTGCACCTAAATTAAAAAAAAAAAAGCCAATCAACCAAAGAATGACCCGTGGCAGCCTTGTCATTAAGGTGTAGGGGGGAAAACCACTACAACCACCACCAGAAAAAGAACCATAAACCACAAACAACTCTGTTACTAAGCCACGATCATCAGAGAAGCCCTGAATTTGATTCTGGAGTGAGCAGCTTAAATCAATGGTCAGGCTTCCAACAACTGAAAAAGCCACACACAAAACACCAGCATCCCATTAATGAGAAGGGTGCCAAAAACCTCAAGAGTGAAAAGCTAAAGGAAGCACATAGGGCACAAGGTATTTGTGAAATGGGGGCTAAATATGAAAGATAAGTCAGGGTGTTCATCCTGTTCTTACCAGGATTTGTTAGGACAGTAGTTACACAAGGAATTTACACTCCAATTGAACCTGCTCTAGCAACCAGCAATATTTAATCACACATTGTAACTCCAAAGGCTGGTAACAGCATCAAACCCAATTTACTCACAAAGGTCACACAGAGAGCAGAACACAGCAGGTGATTGTTACTGATTTCTGCTGGGTGACACATTAAATATCCAGAACGTGCTCTCAAAATCTTACCTGTTCAAATAAATACACAGGGGCCTTGGAATACTGATGGAGCAGGTAGTCAAACACCAAGAGCAGACGTGCCACAATAAGGGGCACAGAAGATTGCTGGGTGTCCATGTTCACTGTCAGCTCCACAATGGTCTGGATACAGAGCATCATGATCGATCTGCGGCCCCTCTCGGAGAAGTTGTGGAAAATCAGCAGCAGCAGCTGGAGATGTTCAACATTCAGATCTTCTGTGTCACTAGGAAGAGTCCCCTGCAAGGCATTTTGCTTCAGTGTGCCCACAAACCTGACAAGAAGAGAGGAAGTTTATGGATTTTATTTTGCTCCTTGCTTAGATCCCTCTTTAAAATCTCTAACTAGAGGTTAGAGAAGCCTTTTCAGTACATTTTTCTGCTTATTCTTCCAATACTGGCAATTTCACAAACTACTCATGACATTATGTATGAGGATGAGACTGGAAACACTAAAATCTACATTAATTCAATCAGCAGCAAACACATTTGATGGAAAATATGAACAATCATTTAAAGGGAGAAAGCAAGATGCACATTTGTTCCCATAGGAAAGGCTGCTCACTATAGCTTTAACTCAGCTAAACCCAGGTGATGGCACAGAGGAAAATCTTGGCACCATCACAACAAAACCTACCAGAAACCTGCTGAAATAAGCCATTTGCCTTCCCTTTTACAACCCAGCACTGCTGTAAGTCAGTCAGCCTCCACCCACTCAAATCCTGACCCTAGGTTTAATTTCAGCAGCACAGCCTGACCCTCTGCTCCTCCAAGCATCACTGCTCAGAGAACACACACACACACACTTGTTACACTAATCCCAGAGAATTTTCACTGGATGGAAAATCAGAGAGGTAAGAGATGATTGACTTCCAGCTTAGCATAAAATGATCTCACCTTTCCCAAACTTTAAGGCATTCAGGAACATCAGGATCTCCCTGGGCTGTGGCTTTATGCTGCCAAATCAGGAGGAGTCGTGAGAGCACCGACAGACTTTGGGGATGGATGTAGAGAGGCCATGGACCTTCAGAGAAAGGGGCAACTCCCAGCTGCTGCAGAAGAGTGTTCTGGAATAAAACACAGGCTGTTGAAAAGGGGCACCTCCTGTCTGATGTTTTAATTAAAAGCATGATTTGAACAAACAGGTGACAATAAACATTAGGGCTCCCAGAGCTTGTTCACCTATCTCAAACATACGGCAGAGCTACCAAGGGACTCTGCCACTTTGCCACCTAAAACACCACAAACTTTCAACACCAATGCATAAAAAATGGCATGAAAGAGCTCTGCTCATTTACTGCAATACTTATGCTGCTATGCTCAGTACCTAAGAACATGGAAGATGACCCTTTTGATCCAAATAATGCTCACTTCTCTTCAAATACAGCAAAAAAGGTAGAAAAGTCTGACTGCTTTTAAAAAAGAGTATTTTAAATGTAGTGGAAAACAGGCAACAAAAAGTATAGACTGAATTCAGTGACTGGCAAGCAGATTTACAACCTCTACTTGCAGCTTTAAGTTGGGTCAGCCCATGACCCAGCACAGGAACCTGGAGGGTACGAAGTTAGCACATGAAAGTGAAAGGATTAATTTGATTCTCTCCTGGGAGAATTCCAAGGCCTTCTGGCATCAGTCCTGACAGCAAAGCCAATCTGCAGGAATGCCTCTTGATAAATGCACAGATAGAGGCCACTCTCCAAAATAAAATATACAAACTCATTTCCTTTTCAGCTTTCATCACCTTCAAAAGTCAGTGGATCAATTTGAACTCTAGATGTTAAGTTTATACTCCACGGGTTGTTTTGTACTGGATGACTGCAAAGGTCACCCAGCTCATTGGATCCAAAATATTCCAAGCTCTGTGTTTGAAAAGAATACACTCTAGGGCCAAATGGAATCACCAACATGCTACTTTAGGAGAGGAGAGTCCATGCAAACATTAACAGACACCAACACTTCTTCATAGTCCATGCAGATATTAACAGACACCAACACTTCTTCATAGTCCACGCAAACATAAAATGAAGAAGGGTTGGTCTGTTAATTTCTACATTCAATCACAGACATACCTGCAAGGCAGGGGACTGAAGATCTGAGGTCACCAAGGAGTGGTTGAAGTGATACAGTGCAGCAGCAAACTCCTCATCTGACGTGCCTGTAAGACAGGATCAAGCCAATTACTGCTGCTGCTCTCCTATATTGAAGATTTCCACATGGAACTAAGAAAAAACACTTATAAATTCTACAGCCTGTGTTCTGTACAGAGGGTTCTGCCCACTCACCCTTCAGCCCATCCTTATCCACCTCTTTGATGATGCTGGCCAGTGTAGCCATGTGCTGCTCCGAAAGGGACACGCTCAGGTAGTTGCGGATGAAGTTATTCCTGGAGTTCAGCATAGAAGAAGTGATAAAGTTCAAAATGTTTGAAGCTAGGCTCAGAAACTGAAAAGAAAAGAGAAAACGCTCTATAAAAGCGACAAAAGCAGAGGGATTGTAAGACAACATTAAATAAATCTAAACCACAAGCAAAATAAATCATCCCCTAACTGCAGCCCTGGCTGTGGAGCACAGGTCTGCCCACGGCAACACAGATCCCTGTGCTCCATGTTCTGCACCAGGACCCCCTTTAGAATCCTCTGAAAAGGCTGCAAATCTCTAACTTCTCAACTGCAGTATTTATTTTTGTCTTCACCCAATGGAGTTGGAGCTAAAAGCATTCTATCAGCAAGTACTTCACTTGTAGTTCTGCCCTCATTTTCCCTCTCCCTCTGTAATTCAGCTGTCCTGAGTCTTTCCTTCCCTGGCACCAACAAATTCCCCTGCCATAAGAGTGGAGAAAAAGTCTTTCTTCAAAGCCAAGACAGTCACTAATCCTCCATCAGCAATGTAATTAAACTACCTGACATTTATCAAACTGTTTGCCAACGTGACTAGGCACTGACAAGCAAACCACAGCACAGCAGTTATCCCATGGAGCCCAGAGCCCTCCCCGTACCAGCTCCGGGTCCTTGCGGCTGGCCAGGATGTTCCCATTCTCTCCAGCCGTCTGCTTGTTGGGGCTTTTCACTCTAGGAGAGCTCTCCAAAGGTGGTGGTGGAGGAGGAGGTGGTGGGGCTACTTTCTCTTTGCTTGGAGAGATTGTTTCTTCAAACCACTGCCCAAGGATTGGTTCACTGTCGTCATCTAACACAAGAAACCAAAAGTGGAATATTATAAACAACTGTTTTTTGTAAACTACTCAGAAAAGGGCTGAACAAGAGGTTCAGTGAACAGAGTTAAGGCATCTGTCATCTTCCTTTTTTCCTTCCAAACCACAAGGCTAAGCACTTTTACACAAGTCCTCCAGGAATTTACAAGAAGAAAATATTTCCACTCTCCTCTTCAGCAAACGCTGCCAAATCCCAGCTCAGACCAAAGAGCATCCTCAGCACCACTGCTGCCAAACAGACCTCACAAACCCTTCCCTATTCTCAGCATTACAGTCATCCCAGTCCAAGAGAGCAACAGAACCAGTAGCCAGGTTTCCACTGAATCTGGAAGACAGTGTAAAATCCTGACTGAAGGCACGTGCCCCAAACTCTCTTACCTTGGCTGCTGTCCTCCTCTGTGCTGCTGAAGTCATCCTCGTAGTAAGTGTTGGAGTCGGTGGAGGCGCTGGCGTCGCTGCTCATGGAGCCCTTCCTCTGGCGCTGCAAGACACAGGCCTGCAAAGAGCAGCACAACAAGTTACACTTGAGGAGTATGAAAGGTAAGAATTTGAAATCAAGAGTAACTTCCTACTGCATTTTAGCTTTCTTCCAGTGAATTTGCCTCAACTCATTTCTTAACAGTTTCTTTGAAGTTTCTCACACTTAAGCTGTATTAAAAGCGACACAGGGCACTTGAAAAATCATAGAAAGGGTTGGAAGGGATCTTAAAGATCATCCCACTAGACCAGGCTGCTCAAAGCCCCGTCCAACCTGGCCTTGAACACCTCCAGGGATGGAGCATCCACAACTTCTCTGGGAAACCTGGGCCAGTGTCTCGCCATCCTCAGAGCAAACAACTTCCTCCTCATTTCTAATCTTAATCTCCTCTCTTCCCCTTTGAAGCCATCACCCCTCATCCTACCACTACAAGCCCTTGGAAAAAGTCCCTCCCCAGTTTCTTGTAGGCCCCCTTCAGATACTGAAAAGCCACCAGAAGGTCTCCCCAGAGCCTTCTCCTCTCCAGGCTGACCAAGCCCAACTCTCCCAGCCTGGCCTCCCAGCAGAGGCTTCCAGCCCTCCCACCATTGCTGGGGCCTCCTCTGGCCCCGCTCCCCCAGCTCCATGTCTCTGCTGTCTGAGGACTCCAGAGCTGCCCCAGCACTGCAGGGGGGTCTCCCCAGGTTGGAGCAGAGGGGCAGGATCCCCTCCCTGCCCTGCTGCCCACGCTGCTGGGGAGCAGCCCAGGAGGACATTGGCTGCTGGGCTGCACTCACACATTGTGACTCACATTGAGCTTTTCATCAAGCAGCAAAAAACTGAATAATCTATGCCAAGCTTGTAAGCAACACTTCAAGAAACAGCTCTAACATAAAAGCTTCTGTTTTGAAAACAGCCTTTTCATCTTCTCACTAAACTCACAAATGCCACCAAATTTTATTAGAACATGTTTGTCAAATCAACAGTCTCTGAAAAGAGGAGAGAGGCCTCAGTTGACAGTTTCTGAAAGAATTCTGAATTCTTCTGAGCACAGTCACAGTTTGTAAGGTGAGAATTTCCCACGTGCATGATGTAGGAGTGGCTGAGCTACAGAAGCTCTCTAGCTGTGTGCAGTGCCTACCTTTCTGTAGGAAGTAGAGAGCAAAGTCAGCAGCAAATTAGTGAGTGGTACAGAATCGATCAGCCGCTGGATCCTCTGGATGGACGTGCTCTGAGCCATGACATCCAGCACTGCTGGGGGCCCGTCGCTCTCCCAGCCCTGGGGGAGGCATCCAAAAGAGAATTTAAAGAGTGTTTCAGTGGAGAAGGCAGAATGTTTCCTGGGACATATGTGCTCCCTCCATACCTTGTGCAATGCCTCCACTTGCAGATCTTGAAAGAGGGATGACAGCAGTTTGATGGCATGGTTTGCTAGCACCACTGAGAGAACACCAAACCCCTGGTGCCTACAGAAACATCAAGGATATGGTGGCATTTCAGGGGGGGAAAAATACAATATATTCAATTGAGTGAAGTGATTGCTTTGCTAAACTGAAGACAACTTCTTTTCAAGAATTGAGACTTGAATTACAAATGCAGATAAAATTTCAAGATTCCACCAAGACTCCACAGCAGTCATAGAANGCTCCAGCCTCTGATCATCCTTGTGGCCCTTCTCTGGACATGTTCCAGCACGTCCAGATCTTTCTTGTCCTAGGGGCTCCAGAACTGGACACAGTCCTTGCTGGGCATGATTAGACACGTGGGCAATGACTATTCCAGGGGGGTATTCACATACCCTTTCCCAGGTCCCAGCTTGGGAGACCCAACGCCCTCCTTAGTACGAGCAATGATGTCTCTGACACGAAGAGCAGCCAGTGGATCCTTCTCCTTCCCCTTATCAGCCAAGGCCGTGGGGCTGAGGTTCAAGATGAGGAAGAGGCTGTTCAGCAAACACCAAGCCCCGAGCAGCTGGAAGTTCTGATAATGCTATCATCCCAAAAGTGAAAGGAGCAGGGGAAAAAAAACATAGTGTCAATCCAAATGCCAAAATACACCAGCACAAAACCAGTGAAAAAAGCCTCCTAGGAGGCAACTCTTACCTCACCCCCTGCACGGCGGGAGTTGCTGATGGCTTGTCCAATCATTTCATAGATTTCAAGCTGCAAATAAAACCATGGTCATGTTTAAGGGTTCCACTGGGCAAGAACAAAATTTTAAACTCCAAATACAATTGTGTTTTACCCTCTACAATTAGCCACCCTATTACTTCTTGTATCAGCAAGCCCAGAAATAGCAGGTCTGTATCAATCCATAAATATAAATTCACTTGCCCAGAATGAAAACAACCACCATGTCCTCCTGCTCACTTACACATTTCTGTACAATAGTAGCAGCATCATTTTCATAATCCTCTTCTTTGGAACTTGTTGACCCAGTTCGTACCTGTTGAGTGCTACCCACATGGAGGATGGCCATGCAAGTTGCCACACTCACACCTGGTGGAAAACAAGCAGAGGCAACATTGTTCTTAAGAGTCAAACTGGGGACTCAATGTTCTCCTCAGCTCATTAAAACAAGTGGTATCAGATATGCCCATAACTTGAGGGGGTTGGGAATAAATATTACCACTGACAGACTAAAAATATCTTTTTGAAGCACCCCCAAAAGAGTTTTGTCCTACAAAAACATGTGAGAACAATTAAAGGGGGAAATGTTTTACCATGTAATTCAATACTATTTTTAAGGCAATCTGTGTACTCGACTGCCATCCCTCTGGAATCTTACCCACGCCAATTAAACACTCAGGATTCTGCTGTATTTAAACTACTCCTGGGAAAAAAAAAGGTTGATTTGGGAGTATAAGCAATTAAATTGAAGCCATAAGTGCTGCAAAAATATATAATAGTGTGAACATGAAAAAAAAAGAGTAGAAATTACAGGCTATTAAGAATAAGTTGAGTCACTCAGAACATTTGCAGAATGCATCAGAATTTCAGCCTCACTATAATGAGTTTCAATTTTCACTATGCAGGATTCAGGAGAAATAAAAGTTACTTGTGGGCTGAGCCTCAAATGTGCAGGCAACAAAGCAGAGCAAAAGCAACTTAAAGCTCCAAAGAAAACCCAGGAGATCCACTCACCTGCATAGAGGCAGCTGAGAGCAAGAACAGTCACATCTTGCAGCCGCGTGGGCGTCAGGGGCTCCAGCACAGGCAGGGACAGAGTATCCAGAGCCATGGTCACATCTATCACCAGTGAGTGAAACCTGTAGGAGCAAGAGGTGCTGGGGTCAGCAATGGGACAAACACCCCAGGAGCAGCACAGGAACCAGCCCTGAGCTCTTTGCCCTCATGTGGCATCACCCAGAGCATGGCAACAACAGCCTCTCACCCGTTGCGGACGGCGGTGGCGTCGGCCACCGTGGCTGGCATGATGAAGAAGGAGTTGGCTGAGACAGCGTCCTGGAACCTATTGATGTATCTCAAGAAGTAGGGGAGGTTCAGGCACACTCGTAGCAGCTTCTCAGAGCCACCTACCCAAGAAAAAGAGCAGAGTTATTTTCAGAGTTCCATGGGAGAGCTGCTAAGAACAACAGAAGTAACGGGCAGTGATAATTGATTTAATTATTCCTTGTGGGGAGAAAGTATCACTACAGATGAGGCAATAGGATAAAGAGTAGTTTACAACATGTAAAGCAGGTGGTGAAGTTTTCAGCCAGTGTTTGAAACAGGTGTCACAAAGCTCTGTGTGCATGTTACGGGATGCACCACGTCTAATTCACACCTGCTCGGTAATCCATAGAATCATAGAAGAGGTTGGGTTGGAAGGGACCTTAAAGATCATCTCGTTCCAACCCCCCTGCCATGGCAGGGACACCTCCCACTAGACCAGGTTGCTCCAAGCCCCGTCCAGCCTGCCCTTGAACACCTCCAGGGATGGAGCATCCACAGCTTCCCTGGGCAACCTGGGCCAGGGTCTCACCACCCTCAGAGCAAACAACTTCCTCCTCATTTCTAATCTAAATCTCCTCTCTTCCAGTTTCAAACCATCATCCCTTGTCCTATCACTACAAGTATAAAAAGTCCCTCCCCAGCTTGCTTGTAGCCCCCTTCAGATACTGGAAGGCCACCAGAAGGTCTCCCCAGAGCCTTCTCCTCTCCAGGCTGACCAAGCCCAACTCTCCCAGCCTGGCCTCCCAGCAGAGGCTTCCAGCCCTCCCACCATTGCTGGGGCCTCCTCTGGCCCCGCTCCCCCAGCTCCATGTCTCTGCTGTCTGAGGACTCCAGAGCTGCCCCAGCACTGCAGGGGGGTCTCCCCAGGTTGGAGCAGAGGGGCAGGATCCCCTCCCTGCCCTGCTGCCCACGCTGCTGGGGAGCAGCCCAGGAGGACATTGGCTGCTGGGCTGCACTCACACACTGTTGGCTCATGTTGGGTTTTTCATCCACCAGCACTCCCAAGTCCTTCTCCTCAGGGCTGCTCTCCATCCACACTCCACCCAGCCTGGATTTGTGCTCGAAATTCCCCTGACCCAGGGACAGGACCTTGCACTTGGCCTTGTTGAACTTCATGAGGCTCTCATAGGCTATTTCATGTTGTCCACCTTATTTACCTCCCAAAACACAGAGACTACACACAAATACACTGAGCTCCTCTCCTCTGCAGTGAAGAAACCTACATTAGAGCCCCAACCTCCCTTGGCAACATCAGTTTCTTCCCATTCCAAGCTCTTAGATGTAGCACTGAAGAGACATTTGCCCCAGCACTTTTTTCCCCTGCTGCTAGAGAGCCAATTCTCACCCAGTTCTTGCAGGCTGGCTACGTTCTGAGCAATGAATATGCTTTTTGTCTTTGCTGCAGAGGTTTGGTCTGTGGAAGCTTGATCCTCATTCTCTCCTTCCACCTAAAAGCAAGCACATATTAAATATATCATGGAAGCATTAAAAATACACTGGGTCACAGTAAGTCTCTATGCAGACTTAGAATCATACAATGTTTGAGGCTGGAAGGGACCTCTAGAGGTCATCTGGTCCAACCTCCCTACACCAGCAGGGACAGCTCTACCTAGGGCAGGCTGCTCAGAGCCCCAGCAAGCCTGACCTTGAAGGACTCCAGGGATGGGGCCTCCACCCCCTCTCTGGGCAGCCCATTCCACTCATCTATCACCCTCACATTAAAGAACTTTTTTCTAATCTCCAGTCTAAATCTCTCCTTTCCCAGCTTAAAACCATCACTCCTGGTCCTATCATTACAAACCCTTTTGAATAGACCTTCCCCTGCCTTTATGTAGCCCCCTTCAGGTCCTGGAAGGTCACTATAAGGTCCCCTCTTAAACACTTAAGAAAAGGGTTTTTAATGTGTATTATAACATACCTCTCACTGCCCTCTGTCCTTCCCTGCACTGGTGTTAATAATGCTAAAATTGAGGCAGGGCTCTTTGTTTACCTGTGTTTCTGGGGTCACAGATGGTGATGATGAGACTCTGGGGTTAAAGACTGATGTCAACTGATTGAGGAAGTTCATCTGCACTTCCTTCTGCCTCAGCTCTGGGCTCACTGGAGAGGCCAGCTCCTTCTGGTCCTCCACTGCAGGGAGATGGCAAAACAGCATTTCAAACACCAAACCCACAGGATTTGCTAAGCCAAACCCAAGTGCTATCACCATAAATGACACCACCTACCATCAGAGAGGGTTTTGACAGTCTGAGGCAGCTTGGCTGACTTCATCATTGCTGTGAAGGTGATGATTTCTGTCCGGTCCAGGCGGCTGCAGCCTGTGCACAGCCCCTTTATCAGTAGGATGAGGTGTTTCTACAGAAAAACAGACATCAAGTACAACTTCAACTCTCCTGACTCCAATTATTCCTCAATATCATTTATTCTAAGCAGCTGCACT
This sequence comes from Brachypteracias leptosomus, assembly GCA_013401335.1. Classification (NCBI taxonomy): domain Eukaryota; kingdom Metazoa; phylum Chordata; class Aves; order Coraciiformes; family Brachypteraciidae; genus Brachypteracias; species Brachypteracias leptosomus. The sequence continues at coordinate 5,975 of VYZX01021579.1, read as the reverse complement.
ACAACTTCAGCTAATAAAGCCACTGCAGCAGCTGAAATTCACTCCAATCTTGTACCAAAGATCACAGCAGCTTATTAACTGCAGATAATTCAGGTCACCAACACTGTCCCATGTGCTTATTATGGAAAAGCATCTGGAAAAGCTCTCTCTCCTATGACACACCAAGGCTTAAAGCTGGCCCTAGCAGAAGCTGCACTATGTGAACACTTTCCACGTGCTTCTCCTCTTCAAAATAGACATGAGCTCTTCCTGGGAAACTAAAATACAACTGGGGAAGAGTCCACCTTTAAACCTCAACAAACAGGCAACAGAACAGTTGTGATCCAAGTTGTTGCACAAAACCAAAAGGGACTGTAGGAAACTACAACAGATTTAACTGAGATCTGCTCAACCAAGGCTTCAGGCCACATTTATTTCTGAGTAACAAGTGAAGAGGAAAGATCCAGCAGGTACCAGACTCTACGGAAGTGATTCACCTTAAATACTTAAAGGACTTCATTAATTAAAATAATTAAATTAATTTTATGTAACATTAGAGCAAGTATTTTGGGATTCCAGGCCCAAGTCCACTTTGGCTTGCCCAGAGGGTCAGATCCTGTGCTCACCTGTGACACAGCACAAGCTTCGTCGGGGTTCTCGAGGCGCAGCAGCGAGAATTCAATCAGGACTTTACAAGCAGCTGCCACTGACTGCAGCTGGTTCCTTGGTACTGCAAAAAGCAGATGCTCCTACTCAGTATAAGTTTGCAAATAATTCAGTGGAGTATGTTCTTAATGCTTTCAAGGAAACAGAATGCTCTGCAGCATGCACACAATCTGTCACGCCCCGCACACAGACGCAGCATCAATGTAGTCCCAGTAAAGTGTAACCCAAAAAATGTCAGTAAGGGAAGGGTAATGCCTCCTACCCAAAGAACTCAGAGAGATACAGCAGCTTTCCCAGCATTATTTAACCCTGACAGAAACACAAAATGAGTTGACCAAACCCACTTTTGTGCCGAAATCGCCAAATTCTGTCAGCCAAAATAATATAAAATTATTTGAGTCATTGTGTTTTGATCATTAATTCCAACTTAGTGGCTAAACTGCTAAAAAATAACCTCAAAATCCTGAAAACAGATTCAAATACTTCGTTTGACCAAAAAATTATTGTCCCTAAATGAACTCAGGCCAAGGAATAAGCAAGTGAAGTGTCAATGCTGCCCAGCACTTGGCCAAACCAAGTTTCCCTTTCCACCTGAAGGGACATCCTGGTAGTGTGGGAGCAAAGCTGGCCTTGAATGCTCTGCCTCACAGTCTGAGAGAGGGCTCAAGACAAACACAGAAAGGACAACAGCTCAAGTTCACTTTACTGCACCCCAGGCAGGGACACCGAGCAGAGCAGGGGAGGCAGGGGAGGTGGAACACTTACTCAGACCACACACAGTAGTGATGTAATGCGTAGAAAGTGCCACGAAGGAGGAGTAAAAAGGCTCATATTGTTTGTCATGGTGCAGGATTTCAGATTCACTGCAAGAGGAGAACAGGAGAAGTGTCAGTTGTGTACAGCACAGCAGCAGCACCACTCAACACGTGCTACATCTATTCACAGATGTAAGGCAAGGTCATTAAAATCACATGTTCTTTCCAAATCAAAGTGTTGAGAACAGAATCCCCTCCCTTGTGTCCCATCCCCAGTGTCCTCAGGACTGAATTCTCCAGCAGCAGATACATCCCAGCAGCAGCATCACTGTCCATAGAGGAAAATTAAGAAAATAATCCTAATACTGCAAAAGTTTATCCTTTATAACATCAACAAGTCAGCCTCTGCAACAATCCCTCTCCCAGCTGGAGGTTCATTAACCTTTAAGTTATTCTAAACTCAGCTGCCCATAAAGCCTGGACTGTTTGTTCTGCTAGTGCTGGGCAGGAGGTGCCAGGGCCAGAGCCCAGGAGGGATCAGCCAGAGCTGGAGTTCAGGAAGGAGATGCCAGGGCCAGAGCCCAGGAGGGATATGTCAGAGCTGTAGACCAGGCAGGAGGTGCCAGAGCTGGAGTCTGGGCAGGAGATGCCAGAGCTGGAGCCCAGGAGGGATGTGCTAGAGCCAGAGCCCAGGCAGGAGGTGCCAGAGCCCAGGCAGGAGGTGCCAGAGCCCAGGCAGGAGGTGCCAGAGCTGGAGCCCAGGCATTCCCTCCTGTCAAGGCTCCGAGTCAACTGGAGTTTATGCAATTCTGTCAAACACAAGGATCAAAACAGGCAATTGCATCATCACAACAAATACACAACAACAGTGTCTGCAACCAGCTGGGGAGGAAAGACTTTGGCAGGTAACACAGAGGAGAAAAATACATCCACTGTAGGGAGCCCCATGGGTAGAGACTTGCCCCTTTCAGAGACTGGCATCGCTCTGCCCCACACACAAATCAATGCACAGCTCACAGCGAGTGAAAATCTATTGCCAATGCAAAGAAAAAGTTCAAACTGTAAAGCAAAACACACAGTGACACACTGTGAGTCGAGCCCCTGAGGTTCTCAGGGAGGCTCACTGGCCACAGAGAGTGTTTCTGCTCAGAGACAGCAGGCTAAAGGCTGCTGCTGCCAAGTGTCACACCACATCCCATCTGCACAGGAACCTGGAGGCAACCACCCCAGCAACAGAAACAGCTCTGCCTCCACAGCATTCTCCTGTGATGGGGATATCTGCTATCAAACACTTCAATCACTTCCACACTGTCACTCAGTAGGAAGGAGCACGCTGGGAGAGCAGCTCACACACAACTTCAGCAGCTGCTTTACCTCTCACTACACAAACTCCTCCCCCTCTGGCAGCAGAGTTTATTCCTGGAGGGGAGGAGGGGGGCAGAGCCCATCACACACTCTGCACCCACAAGTGGGCAATGACCAGCACTGCTGCAGAGCACAGCAAAACGAGCCCATGGACCCCCTCAGCCAGCCTGGGCAGGGTGGGAGGAAGAAGAGCAGCACCCAGGTCACCTTCCCTTCTTCTACCCTAACCCATCATTTCTGGTCACAACAGGAGATGTGGCTGAAACAGAAGAAACTATAGAATATGTCGCTTCTTCAGGAAAAGTGAACTGAAAGAAATACTCCAGAGTTTTGTAGCTTTGATTTCCTACCTCTAAGATTTTCTTTTTAATTTAGTCTACCCAAAAAGCTGAAGTAGAGAAGTTAAGACAGAGGCTTTACTTGAAGACACTCAGTAGTGTGACAGGCCTGAGCTTCAATACCTCACTCATCTGCCTTCACCTCCTCATCTCTGATGGGGAACGAGCCCAGACACTGAATGTGCAAGAAAGTTCAAGCTCTTCTATGTTCAGACACTAATTTTGCTCACCAACCACTTTATGCATACAGTCACAGAATGGTCTGGGTTGGAAGGGACCTCCAAGATCATCTAGTCCAATCCCCTGCCACATAGGTCCCTGCAGCAGGTGTATGCAGCAGATTTTAAGAGAAGAAATAAGAGTACAGAAGAATTGCCAGCTCCTCAATTATCATTCTGATGTACAGGTCAAGCTGTGCAAGGCACAAAACCCATGAGGAGTAAGAACATAGAGGTGAAGAAATCAGAACGGGATGGGGAATTTCATCTGGATTGGGCAGTAAGAGGCTTGAGTTTTATTAAAACAAATCGTGGACTTGCTATAGCAGTGAAAAGGGGAAGGATTCTGTCAACTACTCATCAAATAAACATAAATAAAAGATAGCAGTTTAATCCGTGATGTGCTAGAGTGTTATTTCCCTTCTATAGTGAGATTTAATAATAACTCTCAGCTATTGTGCTGTGATTTATTGCTTAAATAACATTTATTACCATGGGAAACTCCTTAGTTGAAGGGAGAAGCCTCCGTGTCAGGACCAAACAGAACCCACCAGCAGCAAATCCCCCTCTCCTTTCTCAGTTCTGCTTCCAAATCCTAAACTGGCCTGAAATAGACCCTTTATGTAAGGCAGCAGCACAAGAGCAGCTTCCTCCTTGACAAGGCACAGCAGCAGGTGCAGAGAAAAACCCTCCCCTGAAAACCAGCCTCCTTCAACTCTCCCAGACTTTGCAAACCTTGCTCCCCCTCAGCTGGGTCTTCCCAAGGCAGCTTTCCCACAGCTTACATCAAACCAGAGGCCAAAGTCTGTCACTTCTGGACTGTACCTGCTAGCAGGGGAATTACAACAACTTGATGACATTTAAACTTAAAAATAAAATGTAAGAGTTGTTAAGAAAAGGAGTTTGTTCACTGATTTACTTTGAAAAGAAGGTTATAATTGATTTTGCCATCATCGCATCTTTACCTAAGGGGAAATCCAGCTGCTTTGGGGGTGCTGCCAACCAACAGTCTCATTATTAACTATCATCTCCTAAAAATAAGCTGAAGAAATAAAATATTTCAGATTTGAAATCTAAAGATAGATTATTTTGCTCAGTGTGGCTCCAAACACATTGTCCTGGTTTGAGTTAGAAGCAAACCAGTTGTGTTCAGAGATTTTACTTTCAATCTGTCTCTGCTCACTAACTGCACTAGTAAAGTAACTGGGGAAAGTAAAATCTCTGAACAGAACTGGTTGGGTTCTACTTCACACCACACAACCAAGCTGCATTTCTTCCCGCATGATTTGCCACATATGAAGGCACAAAATAAAAAGACACCCTCCTGCAAGAGTCCCCAGGCCTCACACCCACACTGAGCCACACCTCAGGGCACTGCTACTCAGAGGTGACAAACTGCTGTGGAAAATGGAGCTTTCCTTCTCATTAACAGAGGAAGCAGAGCTCTCCCCCAAACCAAGCACGTCTACTCTAGTGTTTCTGTGGTATCCTTCCACTGAAACACCCCAATAATGAACTTCAGGCAGGGTGAGCGCAGAGCTCTGCAAGGAAACCTGAGACTGAAATGGTCCCTAAAAGAAAAGTTAGCTTAAGGACTGCACCAATCACATCAACACTGAGCACCAGCAGGTTTCCATGTGGAGCTCTATTATAGGCACAGAGCACTAATTGGAAGCATCCGCTGTTTGTAGGCTCAGCTATTCTATACTAAGCAAAATACCACAAGGCCTTATTGTATTATCTTCTTTAGCACAGTATTTATTTTGTTTCCTAATAACTTCGTGTGGTCAGGGTTTTATCTCTGTAACTGAGCATAATGATGTGGCATTTGTACCTAGTGTTTTAGATCATAAAGAAGCTATAAGTTAAATTAAATAGCTTCATACTCGGAGCCTAATCTTTCTAGTTAAGAGAAAGGAAACTTGATTTGCTTCAGCTTTATTTCTCCTTAAAGTACAAGCAGTATTTCACTGGCAGGAGCCACCAAGGAAGTCACTGCCACCCAATGCCCCCCCCCCAGGAGCCTGTCACCGGAGGAGCCAGGCCAGGTGAGACAACAATTCGCACGGCACAGCCGGCAAAGCCGAAACGCGCTGCAACAACAGCAACCCCGCCAGAACAGTCCCGAAGCCTCTCGGCGGGTGTCACCTCTCCGCCGGCTGCCGTGGCCGAGCCAAGGCGCAGAGCCGGGCGTGCACCCTCAGCCCCGCTCATTACTTCCCAAGGGCACCACCCCGAGAGCCTCCCAGTCCCCAGGACACCGGCTGGGCGTGAGTAACTCCCCGGACGCTGCTCGGGGCTCCCTTTTTTCCCCGGCAGCCCCGACAGGCGCTGGCCGCCGGCCCGGCCCCGCCGCTGTCCCCCTGCCCAGCCCCGGGCAGGGACGCTGCTCGGGGGCTCCCCGGCAACCCACGCGCCGGCTCCCGCCCGCGGGACCCCCCGCTCCCTCCGAGGAGCTCCCCGCAGCCGGGCACCCGCCCTGAGGGGAGGTCGCTGAGGGGAGGTCGAGCCCGGGCCGCGGCGGGCAGGTGAGCTCTCACCTCTCGATAACCGAGGCGAGCAGCTGCGGGAGCTCCTTCATCTCGAAGGCCGAGTAGGAAGCGGAGAGCAGCGGCCGCACGGCCACTTCCCAGCCCGGCTCGGCCGCGGCCCCG